>JAJOOS010005846.1:0-18599 GCA_029582725.1 Solanum chiquidenum
AAAAGGTCCGAATTTGTCTTAATGTGATTAGGGATTATTTAATTTGGTTATTTGTTATAATTTTGACTTTTTACGAGATTTCTTAAAGCAAGATAAATTAATACCCCAAAAGCACACCCCAAACATCAAGCTTTTACTCTCACAATAGTTTGTTAGCAAATTGTGTTTTTTATTTGCTCTTATTATTAATGAAGCTTCAACATGAAATATAACAAATTCTATTGTCTAAATTCTTAAAAGGAGAAAGTTTTGTCAAAAGTAAACGATACTTGATGACAAAGTAACTTGATTGAGATTAAAAGTCAAGGGGCCAAAATTACTCATTATTAAGACACCAATATTAGGTGCTATGAACATTTTTGTTAGGTGCTATGTACCATACTTATCAATCATACCAAAAATGTTGTCTAGATAAGGTCTAGCTAACTCATCATGAGTCATGACTAGTCTTTTCTCTATCCCCACACCACATATATACATCTAATATAGCAACACATTTGCCAGCTTCATTTGAAATATGATATGATTGACCCAACATTTGGGATTGCTAGATAATGGAATCTATTCTACTTTCTCCTTTTAAAAAAGAATGATTTCTTTTCCTTTTTAGTCTGTTTAAAAAAGAATGGCTTTTTTCTTTTTTTGATAACATTTTAATTTCAACTTTCCACGTGGCATGTTTATAGCCACAAGATTGAAGAGCAATTTAGTACATTTGACATAACTTTAATTTAGGACCACAAGATTTAAAAGTTTTATTTATTTTCTAAAACTCCGTATCAAGTCAAACCAGGTCACTCTTTTTGAAACGGAGAGAGTAGTAATTATTATTAAGGCATCACTCTCCAAGAATTTGTTTCATTCTTTAATTTGAGTGCAACACCTCTACTAATTATTGAAATGTTGCAAATACAAATGTCATAATCATTTTGATTGTTGTTTTTGGAACAAAGGATTTATAATTGTATGGATATAACTAGTAATAACCTTAATAATGAGGGAAATGAGACTGAAAAATATTCTAATTTTGGCTGAAATTGCTGTTACGATACCAAACTTTATAGAGAACCTTTTACCCCATGCACTATTTAATAGTGTATTTTAAATGTATATATGTGCCCACGTGGACACATTACTAATTAAAATGATGCAATATTTATGATGTCCACATAGACACATATATACCTTTAAAATACACTATTAAATAGTACATGGGGTAAAAGGTCATTTCCAAAGTTTGGTATCATAACAACAATTTCGGCCAAAGTTAGAGTATTTTTCAGACCCTTTCCCTAATAATGATTTTGATTTAGAAATCAAGTATCACACTATCAAGAAAAAGAAAATAAGAATTGTTTTACTTGATGATATAAAAATTTCATATATTAAGAGTATATATAATTTTATTTTTTTAATTAATATAATCGTTATGTCAAGCAGAAGATAAAAAACTTATATTAATGCAGTTACACCAGAAAAGAATGTTCAAACTCCTCAAAAACTATAAGATATTATAAGAAGACAACACAAGAACAAAAGTGTGTAGCTTGTCAAGAAGTCCACCCATCTATGTTGCTCGAACACAACTGTCGATACTTTTAAAGAGTCCGAGCAACATAGCTGCCCGGATATTGTAAGAATCAAAATATATGTACAGAGATCTATTTACATCATGAGTTTTACAACCCAACTTCATATAAAAATGGAGTGGTCTAGTAATTGTTCTATAAAGCAAACAAAAAAGGCACTTTCCCAAGTTCAGTATCTTAGTTTTCCTATCATCAGCCAATCATGTATGTAAAATATGCACACTCCTACTTGATATCCAGTGAATTGCTGTGCTGTGTCAATACTTGAAGAATCCCTTTCGGTATAAAAGCTTCCTAACCCGAGTCTCAAGTACCGGAAGCTAATATTCATGTCAGCTTTGCCCGTTAAATAGAGAGTAGTGCAGCAGAGCTACTAATAACAGAGCCATTTGAGCAGTCACACTAGAAGCACTTGACAGAGAATGAGCTCCTACTAAATGTACTGAACCAGTAATTTCATCCTTCAAGCCGATGCTCGATGAGCCTGTAGTAAACCACAAATTAGATTTCGATGAGTTGGTATGGGGACTGAATGTTGGAGGCAACACTGTGATAGATCTCTTTAAACTCAAATTTTCAAGCAGATCCGCAGCATCATTCAGTTTGTCAAATGTAAAGGAGTAACTGATATTAATAGAGATGATTTCTATAGTGACAGACACTTAATGTGAAACTCAGATCAACTGCAAGAGTAGTTCCCATTTAAAATTTACAATATCAGAACTGGGAAGCAGCATGAAAATGTAATGAGAATCCCAACACTAACCAGGCACAACCTATAGAACTGCGGGGAAGTATATTATTACCAATATCCCATTGTCAGAACTCAAAAGGCATGATTCTGCTTCTTTTCTGGTACGACTTTCAAAATGAACACTGGAGTAGCTAATTTCCCGAAAAAAGTATGAGCTCAAAACCGTAAGACTAGAATTATTAATCTTTTCTTTTTGAGAATACAACTAAATTTATTAATCATTTGACCTCCAGATTAATCAATGAACAAACTACCCTGGTCAGAGAAAAATTCTTCAGGATTAGCAGAAATCAACACAACAGAGAAGCACGACATCTAATTGCAATTTATCAAAACATATTTTAGGTGTCAAAGTAGTACAACTTACAGTTATATTCGGTCCAACCAATGGCCTGCTTTTCAAGATCATACAAGACTAGCTTATTTGAGAGAACCAAATCTGCAAACACCAGTTTACTTCAAGGCTTCATAAGTAAAGAAGACATCATTTACTGCAAATAACAATTATCATCTTTAAGTAAAGAAAGGTCCAAGGACACCTAAGAGCATGATTGAAAGAAGCCACATGCATCTTCAATCAGATAATCATAGCAATTGACAAAATACAATACTGTAAAAAGATCTTGGAAGAGAACCCGAGTCTAAACACACTATAATAGAATGGAAAGAACGGCTACCAACAATGTCAAAATACTTACTTCCTCCCTCCAATTTGCCTCACACTCATTTATTTTTTAGTCTATCTCAAAAGATTACTTGTTGTAGGCCCAACTGGACACACAGAAATGGTTTGGTATAAAGGTATTATTATTTTTATGCATATTTAGCTTATGTAGATCTTTTTTCTATATTGAATGCCATGTCCAATTAAATACCGCCAAACAAATTAGGAAGGAGGAAGTATAAATAGAAGCTAGTTTAAGATATCAATAGAGTTTTTACAATAGACAGCAACTTAGGTCCCATATGTTGGCATTCCCTCCACCAAATCTTTTTGGTAAACCATGAAGCAAACAAGTGATATTGCTATGTTAAGTATCTCATTTGATAAGAAAATGATGACGCTGATAATGATGGTCATTAAATATCAACGCAACAAAGAATGTTTAAACAGTAACAATTTCCCAAGAATTTGAAATGCATTGAGTTGCAAAAGTCAAAAGAACATCACTAGGTGAAAATGACACGGCTTAAGTAAGCCATTAACCATGCAATTATCATCAGTAAAACCTAATAGGAGATGTCAGAAGTACATAAATGTACGAGAGATACAGCACAACCGAATTAATTAAACTGTCAGCAAGGATATTCGTAGAAGTACTGAGTTATTATACACTGCTGCCAAACTGAATGGAAAATTAAACCAAACTTCCTCCAGTTTAAAGACAGACGGATAATTTGCAATCAAAACAAAATAAGCAATAAGTAGGAAAAACACACCTCCAAAAACCGTGAGGTTCCATTTGTCACGAGATAGACTACCACTATTCTGCCATCCAATGCAAAATAAATCTTCCTAAAAAGAATAAATAGGAATCAAGTCTCCTGTTGTGTCTAAACAAAATATATTGAAGTGATAAATAAGTGCGACCAACAATAAAATGAAATGACAGGTGGGAAGAGAGGCAGTTGTATAGAAAAAAGGGATGATCCACTTTGATTCTATTACCACTTCCACCACCCAAAAATTTTAATGAAAGGGATATAAGGAATAGAAGCAAAAATAGAATCCATGAAACAGCAATATCAGCTTCGATTCCGGAGGAGATAGCCTCCATTTTCAGATGATGTGGCTAGTGAAAAGTTCTAAACTGTATATGCTAAATTTAAAGAAAAATTGAGTGGCACTCAATTTCAATACAAAAATTATCCATCTCATTATACTAGAAACACATTATCTAAACTAAATCAATTCATCGAAGACATGAACGTCTCCTGCTAAGTTGGTGTCCAACATAACAATATGGAGCATGTAATGCTACAATTCCAAATTTTACAATCTATCATAAGCAAAGAAAATAACATCTTTTATCAATTATTGCAATAGATCAGATATCCCAACAAGATTCTTAGGTGTACTGAAAGTTCAATAGCTGACACCAAAGAAGGAATACTGCAAAGGGCATTGCGCCTTTTGGCAACATCTCTAAGTACCAAGAAGCTCCACTTGAATAAAACTTTGCAAATTTTGAAGTGGATATATCTGTAATTAGTTAAGAGACAAGCATATATCTATAATCTGCTTATCTCTCTTTGATGTTGATAATTGAATTTTCCTTCTTGATGGGTGAAGATCTTGTAGCAAAGATGATTGAAAGATGGAGAATTTTCTTAGAGGATGTCAAAACAGATGGCTTGCTGACCCCAACTAGCTTACGCTTGAGGTTTAGTTGCTGCTGTAGTTGTCGTATGTCAGCAGATGGCAATGCTTAGACAAGTTGATATGAGCCTATGCTTCAGAGGAATTGTTTGCTTTCATTACAGCTATTAGTTAGGAAAACAGAATGGACTGAGGCGTATTTGTTGTAGATAGGGAAATAGATTGAAACATGGAATCTGCCTATATTGCTAAGACATCATGTAACTGAAATATGTTCAGATGATAAAAGAGAAGTCGCCGCCTATTGCAGTTCAGTAATAAATACACATCTACTGCTTTGGAATTATGCAACATTGAGCAATTGACAGTATATACTTCCAACAATCTGTTATGGTCCTAGACTGATCGTGTATTATAACTCGCCAAGTCCATTACAGAAAGATAAGACTCCAAAAGCCACTACATTACTAAGTACCAAGAAAAAAGAGAATTTGAAACTTTTAATGAGAAAATAGATGATTTGTAAAGTAAAAAAAAATACTTACGAAAGGGAATAGATATTCATGTGGACGAACTCTTAAAGAAAGAGAATTTTCAAAATGAAAATTGACTTGAGGGAATCCATCATCAACACTGCAAGTTGGACACCGAAGTTGCATTTAAGTTAGTGAATTTGAAGGGCTCAAGAAACTGTACACACACATAACTGCAAGAGAAACCTTAGAAAATGTGGCAGCTTGTATCAAGTCGGTGCATGTTCGATAGATAATATACAATTATACATATGGAAACATAGCTTCTTCAGAACCCAGAAGTGCGGAAAAATTTCAGGCTAATGATTGGACTACATATAGACCAGGCCGAAAGAATGACAGGTAGAAGTAGAATCGAACAATGCTTCCATTATCATCGTATTTCCACTAAATAGATAATCAATGTGGCATTAACGTAAACAGCTTTATCTTGAGATAGAATTGGTAGTCAATATACTTTTAATCGGATGAAAAAATTAAGACCTATCTTTAGAAGTACAAGTATAATGTAATTTCCAAATGCCACTGTTTCTGGATAAGCCAATGTAAATCATAAAGTATCTACCTATTGAACAAATTACACAGATAATCTGCAGACACAGCAAACAACCAAATCCACTCAGTATGAACCATACCTTTCAGAGTATCCAAAGCATGTATACTCATCATTAACTGTACGCAATCTCAGATCAGGTTGCCAGGACAGTATCTAATAATAATTTAAAATATATAAATGCCAAAATG
The DNA here is from genome assembly GCA_029582725.1 of Solanum chiquidenum. Taxonomy (NCBI): domain Eukaryota; kingdom Viridiplantae; phylum Streptophyta; class Magnoliopsida; order Solanales; family Solanaceae; genus Solanum; species Solanum chiquidenum. Next base: position 5,941 of record JAJOOS010005846.1, read on the forward strand.
TTAGAGACAAACATTTATGATTCATTTTAAAAACGGAGGGACCTCCAAAAGGATTAAGAGAGGATAGCTGACTACCTTTTTCACTAGTGGCCCATAAATCACCTCAGGAAGATAAGCCAAGGTTGTTCCACTGTCAATAATAACTCCCTTGTTCACTCCATTTGTAAATACTTCAGCAGAAAGGTTTAGAAATTGAAAACCAACTTCAACAGCTGTCATATTGACATTGTAGTGTTGCCTAAATTATTTCATGATAATGTCAGTACAAAGCATTAAATTCATTTTAATTTTTTGCCGAACTAAAGTGCAGATAAGGTGATGCTGAATTACTCACAAAAATTTGAAAAGAGAAGAATGTTTACTGGGAAGACCAGTTGTAATAGAGATCTTCTTATAGATAAGGGTTTTGATAGATATACAGGGAGATAAACAAAAAAGAAGACAGACTAACAGTTTAAGCTACATCAAGTAAACTCATTTATTGATACTTGCACATATAGGAGATTTAAAGATCCATGAGATAGTTCAAGTTACAAGGGTGTTCCTCAGACGGATCATATGAACATGGTTCACACCATTAGAAGAATATGTAATGATGCATGGAGGACATTACCTAACCATTCCACCATGGCAATAAAAAATTCTTTTAGTGAAAGTTTTTTACTTCTGCAAAAAGGATCTTACTGTATCTACTTCCTTGACTCTGAATCTAACTGCGAACCAAGTTCTCAGAATTCAAAGGACAGACAAGAAGTAAATGACTTAACTAATTATATCTTCCAGTAGAAGGGAGTCTGAAAATAAGCAAGTTCCATGAAACAAATTTTCACAAGGTCCCTAGATGTTACTCAAAGCCAAAATCAAATTAGCTGGAATCTTTGAAGATAAATTACAATACAGAATATAGTAGAGTAAAGGATCCTCTGTTTCTTCTGTTTTTTTTTTTTTTTGGAATGAACAAAAATAAGGGGTTTCATCAAGGCCCTGAAGAAGAATGTTGGAGTCCGACTTGAGGCGAATCAATGAGATATAATTTCAAAATTTAAGTTGGAAGACTCAAACAAACAACCTAAAAAGAATTGGCCTCCTGGTAAAATAATACTGCTAGACTTTGGTCCAATTAACACATATGTTGATTGAAATATTAAAAGCCAACAAGATCTGCATTGAAATAACTAAAATATTATAGAACCTAGCAGGACAATTCACATACTGGTTCGGTACTAATGGTGTCATGGTTACTTTTGGTTTGACAACGTTCCCAATGGCAAATATACCACCACCATTTACACCATCCAAGCAATGAGCAAACATTTTCTTCACTTTTCCAGATGAAGCCAGCTGGGAAAGCATGGATGAATTCGATTTCCCAAATCCCAAAACCCCATCAAGAGCATCATCTGAGGACCTTAGATCTACAGACTGTGTACCCCCACACCTGCCCAAACAAGAGGAAGAATGTCAATAAACTAAAAAAACAAATATAAATGCAAATATGCCACTAGATATCAACCCAACATAGAGGTAGTTCAACCAAACTTCCGATCTGCTTAGTTTGAAATGTACTTTTGTCAAATGTAGTTTGAGAAAAAGTACTGTAGAAGTCCTTCTGTTTAATATTATAACAGCAGTTTGCATTTGGACGATCTTTCCGGAAGTGTTTGAGTCAAATTACTAAAAAGAAAAGAACATCTAAAGATTCACTTTTCAATTCGTACTAACAAAAATGATGGTTTCAAATCTCTCCTTATCCACTCCAGGCCCACCAAAAATATCTCTAAATTCCTGGAAGGCTGAAAAAGTATAGTCTAAAAAAAGTTCTGCTCTGCAGAAAAGGAAAATAAGGCTAAATCCAAGTTAAATTATGACCAATTCAAGAATATAGAAGACAATAAGGGCATCAAATAAAAACTGAAAACAGAATAAGACCGACACCTAGGATTGTTCAAAGTTTCTTCCTGTAGGACTTCTCCTTTAACTAATAAGGGTCTAGACAGCAAGTTTCAGTTGAGGATTATATGATTTCAACAAGCAACTGAAGTACTTTCGGTTCTCAGAATACATCCAACATACATCTTACCCAAAAATTACAGTTCCATTTGTTGAGTTAGTTTGGAGATCACCAGACACCAGATCATATTGAACAACATCCTCCACAAAGTAGCCCATACTATAGCTTCCATCTCCGTAATTTTCATTAAAATAACATGAGTTATTACCATAGCAGCCTGATACCGAGCCTCCATTTACATCCTTGCAGAACTGGTGTCCACAAGAAATTAATTTACCAGACAGAGAATCCTTTCGATTGTAGAATGCTAGCTCCAGCTGCCAAAAAATATGTTTACATTAAAAGGGAGGAAGAGCACATAACACATCTAACTTCTCTTTTTTCTGGGAGCAAGTAAATACAGAAAGCTGAATAAGGATATACAATCAGAAAACTTAAGAAACGTACACCATGATATCCTCTTCTGGGGCATTGATCACATCCAACACAGTTAACCCACATTATGTCGCTTCCGGTATCCACTTGCACATAATAATCATTTGATGGTGTTCCGATTCCAATCTTAGCATAGTAAAGCCTATAATATATTAAAATTCAGGTTACAACTACAATAGCACGCTTAAAATGACCCAACATGGTAAAAAGGTAAGGGTTTTCCAGAGCAATTTACTATATAAGTTATATAGTTTGTGTCAAACCGAAACTTGCACAAAAAGTCCATGGATCATTCTTCAATAATTCAAGAACCAAGGTTGTAAGCCTTAGCACTGAAATACTATTTTCAACCATGGACTTCTATGCCTGCACAAGATTATTCAACATCAACCATCTTCTTAAAACTAATATTCACTACATGAATAGACTTTTGTCAAACATTTACAAGCTAGGGAATTTAATCATCCGGTAACTTCAAGGAAATTTTGTCAAGTCAACTAGAAATTCAAAATCAACAACAACAACCTCCTACCCAGTGTAATCCCACAAGTAGGGTCTAAGAACAAGTGTGTACACATACCATACCCCTACCTTAAAAGGAAGAGAAGTTGCTTTCGATAGACCCTCAGCTCAAAACAAGAAATTCAAAATCCAAAGCACTAATCAAGTTTCTACTAACATATTTAAGAAAATATTTCCAGTCACAACCAAAATAAGCATACATATATCCCTATCATATCATTACTGGGGAAACATACATACTCAAACAATTGCTCTTCAATAAGATGATTAGCTACCTTGGTTCATGAACTCCAGCGTGTAGCTTTTCCACTATATGCTCAACCAGTTACATTCCCACAATGTAGCATGGTACAAGAAACCACCATCATACAGTACAATAGTTCATTAGCAATTTGGATACTATCTTCGCAATCCAAACTATTATTCGTTTCTTTTACAACTTCGCCACTAAACTTGACTAGACTTTAGAAAAACCCATGTTAATAAGTAACCTATTTATCAAATTAATGTCAACTAGCAACAACTTGCAAACTAGTTCCTATTTAACAAACCAAAACAATCAATGTATAACATAACATAATAGAAGTCTATAACTAAAATGGATAAGTAGACATGTAACACCACATTCAGGTTACCATCCACAAATAGGAGAAAGTAACAATATAAGCAATAACAGTACATGCAGTAAAGCCCAAAGTACAGTGCATCAAACTAACAGACTAAGTAGATGTGTTATACTTCTGCCTCAACTATCAATATTACAGATACACCTTATATAACCTTATATAACATGAAGCCTTCCTTTGTTAACTAGTATCTAACATGTGTAACATGCCCATTACACAGGCGGAGACAGAGGGGTGCGAGGCGTTTCAATTCGTCAAAAATTATACAACAACAACTACCCAATATAGTTCCACAAAGTGGGTTCTGGGAAGGGTAGAGTATACGCATACCTTATCCCTACATCAGAAGTAGAGATGTTGTTCCCGATAGACAATTCATCGAAAAAAATTATACTATGTGAAAAGGAAAAAAATGATTTTTTTTCTTGCATATATCAGTTAGTGTATCCCCTTAGCATAAGTTCTTCTTAATCCCCTTGTTGAATTCTTGGCTCTGCCACTGCACATACACATATCTAATGTACAAGTATACAATCCTAACAGTACAAAAATTACTCCCAACAAGTAAAAAGATAAGTTATTTTTAATCCTCTTGTTTAATTCTTGGCTCCGCCACTACACATACACATACCTAATGTACAAGTATACAAGCCTAACATACACACAGTACAAAAATTCATCCCAACAAGTAAAAAGAAGTTTTTTTTAATCCCCCAGTTGAATTCGTGGCTTCATACCTAATATATAAGTGTCCGTACCAGCTTTCGCACAACTCGACTAATTACACGGGATACCTGGCACCACTAGCAACAGAGACAAGGTAATCTACCTACCAAGGCTACCAAGATGGGGAAAATCACCTAGTATTCTCTGTCTGTGTTGGTATTAGAACCAAAAATAGTTCTCAACCAACTCCATTAACCAGAACCTTTGGTGCATACCTAATGTACAAGCATACAAGCCTATAGTACACACACAGTACAAAAACTACTCCCAGCAAGTAAAATAAATAAGTATATGCATAAAAAGTGCATACCCGACGGAATCAGGCCGGCCGGTGCCGCCGATAGGTAGGTCGACGCCGGCGAGAAGTCTGAGATGGCGTTTTTCATCATGGGCTTTTAGGGCAGTGAGAGTCCGTTCAGAACCGGAAAATTTGTAATTCACTTTGATTACTCCTTCAATTCCCCCATTTGCAGTTCCAATAATCAAAATGAACAATAAAAAGTAACCCAATTCGAATTTCACCATTATAGCTACTCCCAAAAAGCTCTATTGTTGAAATCACTAAGTGGAAAGTGGGATTGAAATTTAGGAATTAGGAAGAATATCAACGGAACAAAAAAAAACGAAGAATTGGGTGTTGACTGTTGACCTCTGATGGTGGAGGTCGTAGTCTTCTATTGGTTGTTTTCGAAAATGGAATTTTGGTACTAAAATCAGAAGAGACCTTTTGTATGATATTTCCCAATATACCCCTAGTATACCAATAGTTGGTTTTCTTAACATTTATATAAGCCCCAAAACGCAAACCCGTAATCTCAACCCAAACTTCTTTTCTCCTCCACCACAACCTTAAACCACCGTCTTCCGCCGCTGCCGCCGTCGTCGCCGCTGCTTCTGCCAGAACTGCGCTAAATCGTTGAGGTGGCATTCTCAGCAAATATGAAAGGTACTCGACGCAAAAATATTGACAAGGGGGAACAACAACCCAAAAGGGTACCTTTTTACCATAATTTCATCTAATAAATTTGAAACAATATCCTGTAGAATTGCAAATTTCAGATTAGATTTGCTCAATTTTGAATTTTTAGTTAAAGTGAAGTGGATTAATTAGCTGGAGGATGGATTCTGTGGTCAGAATTATAAATTTTAGCACAATTTTTGTTTTTTTGTTAGAGTTGGGTGGATTAATTTGCTGAAAGCTATAAAACTGTTTGATAGGGTTGGAGCTAGGGTCAAACATATCTTGAATCCTTTTGTGTGTTAATTTCTTTATAATTTGAACCAAAAGAATTATAGTTGGTTTAGCGAGGGTGTAATATTTTATTGATGATATTGCAGAAGCCTAATAAGAAGATGAAAATATCAATAGTACGAAGAAAAAGAAGTAGTGAGGAGGAGGAAGGGAATTATGCAAATATTGACTACTTCAATAAGCTATCTGATGATGTTATAACCTCTCTTTTTCTGAGATGCACCCTCAAGTCATTATCCATGTTAAGGTGTACATCCAAGTTGTGGAATAACTTTATTATTAGTTCTTCGTTCCTTCATTTACACCTGACACAATCAACAGAAAATGGCCCTAAACTTCTTTTTTTGGAAAGAATAAGTCTTTTCCCGGCAAAATCGTCCAGGTTACGGTTTGTTTCAATTGACATGGATGGAAGCAGGGAGGAGTTATACACTGTCACTGTCCCTGATGACCAACTCGCATTTGCCAGAATGCAAGTACGCTTTGGGTTGGTTTGCCTTTCAACAGATTGTCGTCTTTATTTGTGCAATCCTGCCCAGCAACAATTGCGTGAATTGCCGGAATATTCACTTTCTGCTACCCCTGGATACACTCATTTTGGGTTTGCATATCTTCATTCAAGGAAGGAATACAAAGTGGTGCATTTTTTCTATACCTTTCCTTCAATGACTGAAAGGTGGTGTCATCTTGGCAAGCTTCGGGTTTCACATCTAAAATGTGAGGTTCTTACCATAAATAAGGTCGGTGGCATTTCTTTTAATAGATGGAAAGATATTGCAGACCGGCCTCCTTGTCATCCGAGATCTGAAGGACAGTTAGTAAATGAATGTATGTATTGGTGGACTTATTGTGTTCCTCGTGCCCGTGTTAATCAAATTCTTAAATTTGATTTTGAAACTGAAAAATTCCTTGTTATATCTCCTCCATCACCTTTTGAAGGTGATGTGGGCTTGTTTGTGATGGATTTGAAAGGGATGCTTTGCGTGCCAGACGCTGCCCGCTTCTGCAGGAGTTCGATTTTAGACCTGTGGATACTCAAGGATAAAATAAGTTGCACTTGGGTAAAGGAGTATAGCATCTGTTTGATCGACTTTGGGTTTAAGAAGATTACGAATGTCTTCATGACATGCAATGAAGAAATAATATTCCATCATTTGGGTAAAGTGGTCTTCTATGACCTAAAAAGAAAATCCTTCAGAGAAGTGGAAGCACTTTCACATCGGTTCTTTCCTTATGGAGTTTACTCGAAAAGCTTGTTTTCTTTAGGAACCATATTGGTCCTTCCTAAAGTTCTCCATGGAAGACACTGCCACCATCCAATCAAAACCTCCACTTTACCTGCCAAATCTTGATACTCAATCAAGGACCTTTATTAGTGGCTAAGCTTGAAATTAGCAAGTGTGTGAGAACTAATTTTGGCGGCAAAGTTTGTTAGCTTCAGCTGGTATTTTCTTTTCGTAATTTAGTTTCTTATTTTCTGTTATATTTTTTTTTTTAGTACAGTGTTGAGCATAACAGGTAGTATAGAGCTCATGAATCAAATACTTGTATTGCACCATGATTATTGCTAGTATTCTCCCTAAGCTTGTCCTCTCATTTATTGATAGCAGCCATCTGCAGCACCAGATCTGAAACCAAGGAGCAAACCTTATTCTATAATCACTCTGTGCAATCATGGAACTAAATGATTCTCCTACTATACAAGATGGTTATGGTGTTACGATGTAAGTGCATTTTCTGACTATTTGTGTGATATACTAGTGAGATTGAAAAGATTTGGCAAAGATTGAAAATAAGTGGCTTGACCATTCGATGAAGTTTGTAGATTCATATTTCAAGTATTATTGTGAATTTGGATTGTTCAAAACATAGTCTGATCATAGAGACTTTAATCCGTGTTTTCCATCTTTGAAGAAATTAATTATAGAGTAGCTGTAAGCAACAAGATTTGGATTACAACTCCAACAATGTCTTGGTGAAAAAGGTTGGAAAGGATGCTCTTATGTCTAAGTAACAACTTTTTAATATGCATGTCTAATGAAGAATTTTCATATTACTTTTATTTCACATAGTTACTTGGTACCTTTTGTTGGTGGAGTTGACAAGTATACCGTGGCATGAAAGCTAGTCTGCCACTAAAGTCATCAATATGGGCTAGGTTGTTGGGCTGGTCTGGCTTAACCCGTAATTTAACATGGTTGGGTTACAATTTTGGGAACCCATTTAAAAAGGGCTTTTAAACTCGATCCGGATAAACTTGTTGATTTGAGGGGTTTCCTCAATATGAATTCTCGTGGCCTAAAAAATAAATAATTAAAAATAAAAATAAAAATAAAGTATATAACAATAGTTGGTTTTCTTTGGATTATATTAGACTTAAGACCAAAAAACGCAAAGAAAACAAAATTCAATTTTTTCGCTCCCCGTAATCTCAACCCAAAAACCTATTTTCTCCTCCACCACCTTCAACCACCGTCTTTTGCTGCCGCCTTCTGCCAGAACTGCGCTAAATCGTTGAGGTGGCATTCTCAGCAAATATGAAAGCTACTCGACGCAAAAATATACACAAGTGGGAACAACAACCCAAAAAGGTACCTTTTTACCATAATTTCATCTGATGAATTTGATGCAATATCCTATAGAATTGCAAATTTAAGATTAGATTTGCTCAATTTTGAATTTTTAGTTTGAGTGAAGTGGATTAATTAGCTGGAGGATGGATTCCGTGGTCAGAATTGTAACTTTCAGCACAATTTTTTATTTTTTGTTAGAGTTGAGTGGATTAATTTGCTGAAAGCTATATAATTGTTTGATTTATGTGTGTTAATTTCTTTATAATTTGAACTGTTTCCCTATTTCCTTTGTGTTGATTGATGAATGATTATATTGCAGAAGATGAAAATATCAGTGCAACAGAGAAAAAGAAGTAGTAGTACAGAGGAGGAAGGGAATTATGCAAATATTGACTACTTCAATAAGCTATCTTATGATGTTATAACCTCTCTTTTTCTAAGATGCACCCTCAAGTCATTATCCATGTTGAGGTGTACATCCAAGTTGTGGAATAACTTTATTATTAGTTCTTCGTTCCTTCATTTACACCTGACACAATCAACAGAAAATGGCCCTAAACTTCTTTTTTTGGAAAGAATATGTCTTTACCGGTCAAAATCGTCCAGGTTACGGTTTGTTTCAATTGACATGGATAGAAGCAGGGAGGAGTTATACACTGTCACTGTCCCTGATGACCAACTCGCATGTGGCAGAATGCAAGTACGCTTTGGGTTGGTTTGCCTTTCAACAGATTGTCGTCTTTATTTGTGCAATCCTGCCCAGCAACAATTGCGTGAATTGCCGGAATATTCACTTTCTGCTACCCCTGGATACTGCCATTTTGGGTTTGGATATCTTCACTCAAGGAAGGAATACAAAGTGGTGCATTTTTTCTTTAGTGTTCCTTCAATGACTGAAAGGTGGTGTAATCCTGGCATCCTTCGGGTTTCACATCTAAAATGTGAGGTTCTTACCATAAATAAGGTCGGTGGCATTTCTTTTAATAGATGGAAAGAAATTGCAGACCTGCCTCCTTGTCATCCGAGATCTGAAGGACAGTTAGTAAATGAATGTATGTATTGGTGGACTTATTGTGTTCCTCATGCCCGTGTTAATCAAATTCTTTCATTTGATTTTGAAACTGAAAAATTCCTCCATCACCTTTTGAAGATTATGTGGGCTTGTTTGTGATGGATTTGAAAGGGATGCTTTGCTTGCCAGACGTTGGTCGCCTCCTCAAGAGTTCAATTCTAGACTTGTGGATACTAAAGGATAAAATAAGTTGCAGTTGGGTAAAGGAGTATAGCATCCGTTTGATTGACTTTGGGTTTAACAATATTACGTCTGACTGCAAGACATGCAATGAAGAAATAATATTCCAACATTTGGATAAAGTGGTCTTCTATGACCTAAAAAAGAAATCCTTCAGAGAAGTGGAAGGACTTTCCCCTTTGTACAATCGTTATGGAATTTACTCAAAAAGCTTGTTTTCTTTAGGAACCATATAGGTCCTTCCTAAAGTTCTCCACGGAAGACACTGCCACCATCCACTTCATCCTTGATTTACCTGCCAAATCTTGATACTCAATCAATGACCTTTATTAGTAGCTAAGCTTGAAATTAGCTCAAGTGTGTGAGAGCTAATTTTGGTGGCAAAGTCTGTTAGCTTCAGCTGGCATTTTCTTTTCCTAATTTAATTTCTTGTTTTCTGTTATTTCATTTTTAGTACAGTACTTAGCATACCAGGTAGTATAGATTTCATGAATCAAATACTTGTATTGCACCATGATTATTGCTAGTTTTCTCCCTAAGCTGTCTTCTCATTTATTGATAGCAGCCATCTGCATAACCAGAGCTGAACCAAGGAGCAAACCTTGTTCTAAAATCGGAATTAAAAAATTCTCCTGCTATACAAGATGGTTATGGTGTTACGATGTGAGTGCATTTTCTGATTATTTGGGTGATATACAAGTGAGATTGAAAAGATTTGTCAAAGATTGAAAAAGAAGTGGCTTGACCATTCGATGAAGTAGTGTTCTTGTCAATTTGGACGTATAATTGTTCAAAATATAGTTCTGATCATAGACTTTAATCCTTGTTAGGGATATTTCCACATCTTTCCATCTTCAACATATTTGAAGAAAGTAATTTTAGAGTAGTTGTAAGAAACAAGGTTTGGAGTACAACTGGGTCTTCTCTGCATAATGACTCTGAAGAGAGGTTGGAAAAGGATACTCTTATGTCAAGTAATAACTTTTTGATATGCATGTCTATTGAAGATTTTTCATAATACTTTTATTTCACATAGTTACTTGCAGGGTATTTTGAGGCCAAAAGGTAAAGAATGGTTTTTTTACCAATTTCAATACTTTAAGGGGTCGTTTGGTAGAGTGAAAAATAATACATGAATTAGTCTTGTGTATTACTAGTATCTTGTTGTGTATTCTTTTCCAACCTATAAATAACTAATGTTTGTATTAAGATGTGTATTGCTAAAGTCAAATACTCCTTAAAAAGTAATTGGTATTTAGAAAGAGTCAACATTTTTATTATAAAAACCCTAGTTAAATTTATAAAATTATTGATAACATAAATTAAAAAATGATAATAGAATTTTATTTAATATTTTAAAATTTTAAATTAAATTACTTAAAATTTACTATCTACCAATAAGATTTCGAAAACAAAAATCAAGGTATTGTATTGTAACCAATGGTCTTGCAATTCTTCCACCTCTCTTCGGCTATAAATAAAGAGATTTTCAGAATAAATGTAGGTCTTTCTTGAAAACATGTAAAGGCAGGTTGGAAAATTGGTTGAATAAATGCAAACTATTCCCTAAAAAAAATACTTATTAAAAGGAAATATTTACTTATCAATGCGAAGGAGTTTACATGGTCAGACATTCACAAAAAACGTTCACTTTGCCTCACATTGATCTTGCTGTTAGCGGGGTTATCCCTGTCATGAAAGAGCATCTGGATGTCACTCATGAAGAAGCCGATCCAATTGGAGCCAATTTAATTGGAGGTAAGCATAATGGTAATTTTGAAATGTGTTGGATGATTGTTATGTATCAGATTTTTCCTAATTTTGTCCATACTTGATTTTTGTATCATTGTATTTTTTGGCTTTAATTGCCAATGGAATGGAACAATCGGAGGACATCTAAAATTTTATTGTGAGGCCTAGCTGTAAATAATTTCTAAAATGTGTTCAAAATTTTAAAATTTGAATGCGATGCCTAGTTGTAAATAATGGTTGTTAGGAATTTACAGTTTTTTCCATCGATTTTAATGTAATCATATTTTCTTATTTCAGGTGTCTATCAAATAGAACAACAAGAGCTAACTTTTTGGAGGATATCTTTCTGATGTTGCTCATGGTAACCCCAAAGTCCGCTTATAGAACGACAAAGTGTTGTTCAAGGCCCTTTACCAGAAGCGGTGGAACAGTTTAGTTTCAGGGGAATATCCTGAAGGAAAACATTGACTTTCTATGAGGGGATATTTTTCCTCTTAGAGGCCAACGTAATCAACCAAAAAAAATGGATCAAGTTCTGTGTTCAAATTCTGCAAACCATCCAATTGTGGCAATGCACCTAAAACAAAAAAACATATCAAAGTTGTAAGCCCTTAATGACCATACAACATGTTTCAAAAATTAGTTTGTATAGCTAGATACATAAATGCCTAATTACCTCCAATTGGATCCTGGGCTAGGTCATCTTCTTCATCCTGGGCAGGGTCATAGTGTTCAGTGATCTCTGCTGAAAAAGTCAGAATAAACTCAGTATTTGAATTTAGAAAACTCTCAATTTGTTCCATTGCACCTGCAACTAGAGCCGTTAAAACGGGCTTGGCCCGCGAGGCCGGCCCAATCTAACCCTTGAATTAAGTGGGGTTGGACTTAATTTTGTTGGCCCATTTAGGAACGAGGCTTTTTACCCCCGCCTGATTTGGCCCGTAGCCTCGTAGGGCCAACTCGCAAGCCTCAGAGGCCAATCCGTGGGCTATTAATTTTTAAAAAATATTTTTCATATATATTTTTAGTGGTGTTTTATTTGTAAAGATTTTATCAATAAATATTTTTAAAATATCAATATAAAATCAAGATTATATCTTTTACATTTTAAGGTCATTAGCCCACTAAATTTTCTTATTAGCCCAAGTTCATTGCTCCATTATAACTATGAATCTTTGACCTCCTTTACTTTTGTTTTTATGCCTAATTTTTTCACTTCTCCTTTATTGTCTTGTTTATGAAAATAATGATCATGTAATATTTTTTGCTCGGATAAAATCTTATGAATGTTGTATCTTGGCTATTATGTATTTGTTTCATCCACATGTATTGAGTTCAGATGGGTTCTTGTAGAGCAACATCAACCAAATTATAACCAATTAAAGCACCTCATTCTCTTTTTTCTTTATTTTACCAAATGTTTTTTCTCTTCATTTGACAAACAAAGTAAACATAAAACTAAAATGACTAGTGTAACACGCCATCTTTTTCAAAAACTCTTTGATATTTT
>JAJOOS010005847.1:0-17809 GCA_029582725.1 Solanum chiquidenum
ATTATATTATATTAACAAATATCATAACCATAGTTATGTCAACTAATTTTAGAAAATTACTCTCCAAATTTGATAAAGATTACAATATATTCTATACAAAATTTGATATTTATTAATATCATTAATTTCATATTATATTTTTGTATTTAACTATTACATTGTAAATTTTTAGTTTTAAACCAATTATTTTTAAATGATAAAAGATTGCTATTGTGCGTTCTTTTGATTACTTCTGATCAATTCCAATGTTCTCCCTTTTTGGGATAATTTTTCAGCTTATTTAATTCTACTAAACAATTGCTACAACGGAAAATGACTTTTTTTTTGTCTATTGCTACAGTACGTTTTTCAAAAAAATAAAATATAATTAAATAATTGGAGTGGATTAGTAAGATAAATAAAATAGATATCTTCTTATTTCTTATAAAAATAGTTTAAAATAAAATTAGATTTCAACAAAATTTAATTAAATTTTTTTTTTAAAATTGATTGGGTGATTTTTTAAGTGAAATATCAATAGTTGGGTGACTTTCTAAATAAAATATCAATAGTTGAGCGACTTTTGAGTTATAATCATTAATTTCATATTATTTTTTTGTATTTAAATATTAAATTGTAAATTAAAGATATTAATAAATATCAAATTTTGTATGAAATATATTGTAATTCTTACCAAATTTGGAGAGTAGTTTTCTAAAATTAGTTGACTTAACTATGATTATGATATTTGTTCATGTGATATAATCTTGACCTTTAAACTTTAAATATAACACATGTCTTTAATCTAAACGTGCACTTGACGAAATGGAGGGAAGATGTAATGGAGGGGAGCCGGATCCGTTATTTTTTATGTGTGAAGATTTTATGCATGTTAAATGTGGATATTAACTTTAATTATAAATGAAAAAATATTAATTTAGTTCTTGTACTTTATGCTTAAAAATTTTTATTCTTAAATAATCAAAAAAAAAATTAAAGACAATTTTATCTTGTTCTTTTATTCCGCAAGATTTAATAATATTTCTTATGTTTAAGTTTTTTTTCATGATTATTGCTTTTTTTTCGAAAGATTTAATTTTTTTTGTCCTAGACTCTCAATGATATCTAACCATCACCAGTATTGTTATTTTATTTTATTTTGAATTTTAAGTTATTTCGACGATTTTTACATTCCATTGGTGTAAAATTTCTTTCATTTTTTGTTGTTTTATTTGATTTTTGGGTTTGTAATAATGTTGCATGCACTTAATTTAGACTTCATTGGATATTCCAACCGCTGGTCTTTTTGCTTCTTCCCTATTTATGGGATTGTATTTCAAATTTTGTTATTTTTGAAATTCTTGATTATTAAAATTTAGTTTTTCACGTGTGTGTTCTTTCAATTTATTAATTTTTCATGTGTAGATCTTTATATTTACTTGGAGGAGAAAGGAAAAGAATTTGTCATGATTCAAATTTTAGTGATTGATGCTTACACTAATTTTGGTGCGCGAATCATGTCTTACTAACTAACAAATGTTGTAATTGATTCATGTAACACATTTTAAAGCATTTAAAGCTAGAAATGTGAGTTATGAATATAGAAAAAATAAAAATGTAGAAATCTAATTATTACATTCTTCAAGATTTGAAAGTCATTGTACAGAAGAACTCTAACTAACAATATTTAAGAATAGCAAAATCAATTTAATAAACAACATCCGGAAAAAAATAGACATATACCCCAAGAAGATTTGAGACAAACTAGATAGGAATAGCTCACCCTCAATTGGTCCAACCGATTGCAATAGATATGGAATTGTATTAGACGATTTTGAGGCAAAGTCTACACTCAAAGAAAAGTGGAGAAATATTATTTGTACGAACATTATGTACTAGTAGGCATCATATGTCGACTCTGATTAGTAAAAGTATATATAGAAAGCAAGTAAAACAAGTAGATCGATACAATAACACATAATCAATTAACTCAGCAACTCAAGTAATCAATACTAGCTAGGTAAATAGCCTCATTTCCGACATACCGATGTCAAACAATCATTGGACATATAAATCACCAAAAACAAACATAATGATCATCATAAAACTCTGGAAATATAAAGCAGTTAGGCACAATCATGAAATTATATCCACATTGATTCACAATTGTGTACTCTCTCTATCTCATTAGTTTCATGTTGTACATAATAATGTACTCCTAACTGTCACTCATTTGTAAACACATACTAAGGGACTTTAAACTTGCCTAACTAGTCATGACCTGTAGGATATCGTAGGTATTCATGTACCGTACCAATATTGTACCTGATTCATCATAGGGGCGGACTCACCCTTACCCGAGGGGTATCAAGCGACACTCCTTCACTGGAAAATTACATTCTATATAGAGGTCAAATTTTAGTTTAATAAATAGACACCTCAGCTCTTGACACAAGTTAAATGTTTGATCTAGTGGTTAAGACATTGAGAAAATTCCTTGAGATTGTGTGTTCTAATCTTACTAGTCTCATAATTTTATTTTTTACTACAATCATTGACACCCCGTGTAAGTTTACATTGGACTTGAACACATACAAGTTTTCAATGAAAGTCTAACTCCAAATAAATCATGACATACCTCAATTGAAAATTTTGATCAAGCAAGTTATTTCACTAGAATTCCAACCCACTTAATTCTATATTTTCTCAAGGTCTAACATATTACCCAATGATTATTCATCTTTTTCTAGTCCTCCATATGATCACATTAGCCCGATTCATGAAGTTTCTCCTCCATTAACTCATTAAAACAATTTTTATGTTAAGATTCGATTTTTATTGAACTCTAGGTCTCCAAAACATCATTATCATATATTTGAACATCAATTTCATCCTAATTAAGAAGTGTTAATTAACAACTTATAAGTAAAATATACACTAATTACGTCAACTCATAGGTTTTCTCATAGTTTTCATGAACTCTAGGGTCTAATCCATAATCCACCATATAAACTCTTTTTGATCCTAGGGAATTAGAGAATCACTAGGTGGAATAATTAACAAAGTAAGCTTATTTCGAAGAAGAAAATAGCCTGACCTTGGGAAAATTACCTAATCCTTCTCATCTGTCTAATCAAAACAAAATTACTCCTTAATACTTCCTCTCTGTTCATTTTTACTTGTCACTTATTTTTAAAATAAATTTTTATTTTTACTCGTCACTTTTGACATATCAAGAAAAGACAATAACTTTTTCATGTTTTATCCTCGGCAATAAATATTTATTATCCAAATCATTTTCTAAGACATCATTTAATTGATGATAGTTTGGTAAAATACATATATCATTAATTATTTTCTTAATGGGTTTGTCAAGTCAAACGGTGACAAGTAAAAGTGAACGGAGGGAGTACATGGCACGAACACTAGCGTCATCAAAAAAAAAATTAAATATATATGACCTTGTAAAGTTATGAACATAATTGCCGGGGTATCATCTACATATTTGATCTTGATATGACTATCATTAATTTATCTTCCAGTAACAACTCTATACATGATCCTCCACTATTTTCACTGCTAATATTATGTCACTTGCCAATAAGCCAAGATATGAAAGTGATATCTATTCTGGATCTTCTTGAGTACTAAAGTTTTCACCCTGTAATAAAGCGATTGTATACTAAGATCAAATCAAATTAGTACTTGTATTAACAGTAGGAAAAATAATTTTTTTGAATAGCCATCACTTTCATATCTTGATTGTATTGGCAAGTATAATATTAGCAAGTTTTGTGAGCACCCGTATAGTAGATCCAAAGTATAAAATCAATCTAGATTGTTAGTTCACAAAAGTAAAACTTGTGAGCCTATTTCAGTGGAAGAAGATTTCGCCTCAACCAACAACTGTGGCAGTGCAATCTCAAGAACGTTTAGATCCTTGATAGCTTTGATTTGGAAAATCAAAAGACCAGCAAAGGGCAAAACAAATGCAATTTAGATGAAGGTTGGAACCTCCATGAGTGACATCTTGGCTCCTTTGACACAGTGGCATCTTCGAAGAGCAAAGCAGTGAAATCCTTCTATCAATCGTGAGCTGGCAATAGTGATGCTGTTGCTCTTTTCAATGATTCGCTGGCTTTCACCAGATCGGATTCTGAATGAGCTGCTGAGACGAATAATCTAATTCCAACTGGCAGCTTACATTTATCAAGAGTTGATCTCTTTGAAGTCACAATGAAGACACCATCTTCCTTCAAGACCTGCAGAGGATTAGATGGGTGCACAAAAACAAACTTGTGAGGTAACTCCAGATGATGAGTTCGAATTTACAGATGGCAAAGAAATGAGCATTAGGCAAATAACTTACATGATCAGCTATATCTTCAAGCACTTGTAAATCACCCTTTGAAGAACCAGTGGACTGCTTTAATGCAAGGAATATAATGGGGGAGAGCGGATCACTGACCATCTCTAAGCCTTTTATATCTGATAAACCTGCAGTTATACAAAAAAAATGTTTCTTCAGACTCCCATAATGGGGATAAGGAAGAAGAGGAAGGCAATCGATTAGGGACAAAAACCTTTAGTCAACATAGCAATATTTTGCCTTAGTTTGACAAGAAGTTCAGGTTTTTCTTCAACGATATCAATAGCCTTAATTGTAGCACTTGCTAAGTAAGGAGGCAGTGAAGCAGAGAAGACATAACCAGAACTACTGAGACGCTGTCAATGCAAGAAAAATAAACCATTAACAAAAGATGGGTAGAAAATATAAGAGATACAAGTGCAAGAAATGAAAATCATGAAAATGGAATTATCAGGGCCTGAAGATAAACTAGTACTACTCAAAACCGGTGGATAGAGTACACCTTAGTACCTGGTGATCAATGACTCTAGCATTCCCTGTGCAAAACCCACCTTCTGTGGCTAATGCATGTCCCATTGCCGCAGTTATTATATCTATCTTGTCAGACTACATTTGGATAATTCCATAAGAGGGTGTACACAGAGATACAAAGTTAAATTGACCAAATAATGTGATGAGCATACCGGAACTTTACAATGTTCAGTTAGACCTCTACCAGAACTGCCAAGCACACCAATGGAATTGCTCTCATCCAACAACACACGGAATCGATATTTTTCCTTCAGCTTGATGATTTCATCTAATGGAGCTATTTTGCCAGAATTCTGCAAATTACAGTCAAAAAATATCTGGCATTACAAAGTACAATTTTTTTTTGAGTTCAAAGTACAATTTCCTTAGTAGAGAAGTGCAGTGAGGAAGTTTAACAGGCAGCTACGGAACAATGAAGCAACAAGTTGTTTATCCCCATTAAGAAAATGTTTTGTTGATGATAAGAAGGCATCAAGATCACAATTTGTAACCCTAAACCATCCTCCTTGATGATTTACTTCCTTACAAAACCTTGGAAATGATTTAGGACACCATGGATCCTCACAAGTTATCCAATTAACTTAAAGAAATTTTCAAACACCATAATTGGACTCGGTATATTCTGCATCCTCTCCAGCCCCGTTTGAATGAGGCTCAATATTTGCATATGCCTAGAGTTAACCTCTCCCATTTCCTTACACTAACAACTTTTGTTTCAACTACCACTATGCCGCCAAACAAAAGAAATCAGAGTTTATTGTTCATATCAGTATGTTACATTAACATAAACAGTTGATACCTGATACACAGCTTCAACTACAATATATCGCCGTAGCTTCCTAGCTTGCTTGTTTTCTTGGGTAACTTTCTCCAAAGTATTTCGTAAGGACTCCATATTGTTATGCTTAAAATATATGATGGTACTTCTAGAGAGCTGAAGGCCGTTTTGAATTCCCCAGTGGACACCTTCATCCCTACAGGAAAAAGGCAGATTGCAGAACAATGTCAATAATAGTGAGATTTGATGACAGGTGGCAATCTCTGGATTATTTATTTTAACATCAGTACCAACATTAGCAAATGGGACACTAATAAATCTTTTAACTCAACTAAAATTAAGTTCAAGGAGTAATGTAAACGTTTTAGGACTGAGGTTCATTAGGTGTTGCAACCTAAAAAGAAAAAAACTGAAAGGAGGGGAAGTGTATTACCACAAATGTTTTAGGAGGAGGTGCATTAGGTGACGCAGCCTAACGGCAAAAACTGAAAGGAGGGAAAGTGCATTACCACAACCCCCCAACCCCCCTCCAAAAAAAAGATAGAAGGAACAGAAAATGACTTGTTACCATTTTTTTTAAGGAAACGAGCTAATCTATAGACTATAAATACATATAACACGACAAGTGCACTCGTGAAGAGCTTTATAAGCTAAAATCCATTTTGTAGCTGAATTCTGTTTCTACGTAATTGATTATGTGAATTCATGAGAAAACACTTTACAACAACATACCCAGTGTAAGGGGAGTGGGAGTCTGGGGAAGATAGGATGTACAGACCTTACACCTACCTTTCTTTTATGGCCTACTTTTATCTCTCCTAACTCTTTCTATCAACCTCTCACACCTCCTAACTGACGCACCTACGCACCACCTCTCCACAAACCCAAATTATCTCAATCTCGCTTCCCTCATCTTGTCCACCACAGAGGCCACTCCTACTTTTCCCGGTATAGCTTTGTTCCTAATCATATCCTTCCTTGTATGCCCACACATACATTTGAGCAATCTCATCTCTGCTACCTCCATCTTCCGAGCATAGGTGTTCTTGACTAGCTAACATTATGCTTCGTACAACAATGTCGGTCTAATCACCACTACGTAGAACTTACCTTTAAGTCTTGGCGACACATTCTTATCACACAAAACCCCGGTTGCGAGCCTCCATTTCACCCACCTTGAACCAATACGATGTGCGGCATCATCATCAAAGAGTCATACGTTTTGACTAAGTTCACCGAGGGATAAAATACAAAATTAGTTGAAGTAAAAGTTTTTGTCTAGGCATACAAGCATCAAGATATTTTGACTCCCTCTATCCATACCGAGAGACAAGTCAAAAAGTAATAAGAGATTCTTCCCAAATTACATTATTCCCTCGAGTCTAAAGGTTAACGCCCTAAATTTTAGGTTACAGCACAATAATATCCTTAAAATTCCTAGCAAGCAGTATGTTGATGAATGACAGAACGTATATCTACATACCAGATGCTGAGGGAGAAAAGAAAAGATGAGTAACAAGATAGACATTCAGGAAATGAAGAAGGAGAAGGATTATAAAGAGTAACTGATGGGCATTTGGTGACACACACAGTACTACCTCTATTTCTATGGAACGGGGACTTTAGGCACTCGGAATAATTTTTCAAGAAATGGAAAGAGATGGCCCCAAAAGCTCCTAATTAGCCACTGCAACCTAGTTTCATTGAATAAAGGTTTATTAAACATGTATTCATAATTGATATCCACTTTGACAGTAAAAATTCTAGTATGGTATATCTGATACACACTAAAATGGCTAAATATAGGATGGATGTGTAAGAAGGGTTCTATCTTGGAGTATAGCTCTTATCATTTTACCCCAAACTTCTCCAATTTCAGTCAATCTTATTATATGTAGCAGTGTGAAAGCTATTGATTATTCAGCGTCCTGGTTTGCAAGATCCATCTTTTGTAACATGGCACAATAGAAAATTAAGGGCTTATTAATGGCTAAACATGAGAAAATATTTAAAAACGATCAACAATGTCTCAATTCAAATAAGTTGGATCAATTTCATAGAGTCCTCTGATTCCATCCCCCTCTACTCGAGCCCAGTTCATTCCAATTAAAAGTGAAAGGACCGTCTTTCGTCATCCCTGCCGCTTTTGAGATTTTGTATTGAATAATGAATACATGGCATAGTTAGGAGTTAGGACCCTTCAATCTGTTTGAGCGTAGTTCAAGCCAAACCCACCCCGTATTTTATGAAGGCTGGAAAGAATTTTCCAGATTTGGAGAGATACGATAAGTCTTCCATCCCAGATTCCATGGCCGAGGCCATCTAGTTCACTGGTTTTACTAAAAAGGATTCTATAGAAATAGAGGTTCTCTAAATGTCATATTTATTCTACGATAACATACATTTCATTAACCAACCAAAATCCCTGTCAAATACTGAACTTAATTAAAGTGTCAACAACTAAAACTTAATTCCAAGTAGTTGATATTACCTCTATGATGTGTTTTTATAATAGAAAAGGTGCAAAAAAAAGCAACAAAGTTTGTGAAGCTTGAAGCGGAAAGCAAACTATGATTAAAGAAATGAATATTTTTATCAAAATATGAGACTTGAGAACTTGTCACTTCAATACCAGACAAGACATTGATTAGCTGCAAATGGGTCTTCATTATGAAACATAAAGTTAAAGGCTCGATAGAAATATCCAAATGATTGGTGGCTAAGGGATTCGCTCAAACTTATGGAGTGGATTATCAGAAGATATCGTCCCCGTTACTAAAATGAACACCAAGAATGTTGTCTTGCGCATCCAGTCTTGACTAGTACTTCCAACAGTTTGATGTGAAGAATGTGTTTTTTCATAGAAACTTAATAGAAGAGGCATATATGGTGATTCCTGTCGGATTTGATACTGAACAAACTCAAAGAAAGGTGTGCGGACAGAAGAAATTCTTAGACGGACTAAAGCAATCCCCTAGAGCTTGGTTTGACAGATCTGCTATGTGGTGATCTCCTTTGATACCAACAAAGCAATGTTGATCATACCTTTTCATAAAACATCAAAAAGATAGTAATGACATGAAATGACAAAGATGAGATGACCTGATTGAAGAGTGCTAAATCAAAAAGAGGAATCTCTCAAAGGAAGTATACTTTGCATCTCTTGAAACAAACTGGTATGATAAGGTGCAACAGCAATTGAAAGCAATTACAAATTACGACAGGGGTTGGAGAGTGAGTTGATAAGGAGAGATATCAGGGGTTGGTTAAAGGCTCATTTATCTCTCTCACACTAAACCAGACACAGTCTATCTAGTCAACTTGGTAAGTCAATTTATGCATGAACCCACGATTCATATATGCAAGTTGCCTTTCACATTTTGCGGTATATAAAATTTCATCCAAGGAAACGTTTGCTTTCTCCAAACAAAGTAACCTCTAGATAAAAGCCTTTACATACACAGATTGTACTAGATCTATAGATGACAAAAGATCTACATTCGGTTATTAAACACTCTTAGGAAGGAACTTAAGTACTTGGAGAAGTAGGAAGCCAAGTGAGTTGTCAAATCTAGTGCAAATGCAGAATATAGAGCTATGGCCCAAGGCGTTTGTGAACTTCTTTGGCTATATAAGTATTGGAAGAATTGAGTTGACTGAAAAAAGGAGGAACTTTCCTTGTACTTCCACTACAAAGCCGCAGTCATTATAGCTTATAATCTTGGTCAACATGACCGAACAAAACATGTTATAATCGATCGACACTTCATAAAAGAAAAGGTTACTAATGATACCTTGAGTTTGCTTCATGTACCGTCAGAAAAACAACTAGCAGATATGCTTACAAAAGGTCTCAACAAAAGAATTTTTCATACTTTAGTTATCAAGTTGGGCATGAATCTCTACGCTAACTTGAAGGGGTATGGATTGATTAGCTTGATTCTAGGAGATATCCCAAGTTAATTGTAGGATAATAGAATAGAATATTTTATTTTATTGTAATTATATATCTTTCCTTAGTTAGTCATAGAACACATTCTATAACTACTACTTCTCATGGGATGTAAAAGTATACAGAAATACAAAGAGCCACTTTCTCAAAATTTTAAGATCAAGTTACGCAATGGAAGGAAAACGAGATTTTGGCAAGAAATTGGATGACGCATTCTCCATTAATGACCAAGTATCAGGATCTCCATTCTTTTACTAACACTGCAGGTTCTCTTGTCTCACAGTGCTGGACTGGTAATGTTGTGAGGTCCTTAATGTGGGTGAATTGGCTCTATCAAATGGCCATGGAAACGAATCTGGAAGTCTAGCTAGTTAAAAATTAACTGCTTCATGTGGTTGTTGTCTCACGATGCATGCCTAACACATACAATCTACAGAAAAGAGTTATTATTAGCAGCTTCATCTGTAAGAGTCGAGTGGAATGCAGCAGCCACCTTTTATTCATTGCCCAGTGGCTGGTCAGTTGTGGACTCTCTTTTTTATCTTTTTAGAATTTCCGATGTGATGCCACTCATTATCAAAGAGCTATTGCTCTGTTGGGACTCCAGAGGTAGCAGCAACCACCTGAGAAGATTGGAGCACTACCTGCCCTGAATGTGCTGGAGTATATGGAAGGAACGAAATGCCAGATGTTTTGAAGTAGAGTCGGTTAGAGTACAGCAGCTTAAATCAACTGTTTATGGCTTGTTGCTTTTTGTTGTAATCTACAGGATGTAAAGAATGAAGATAGTATGTTGGCTTCAAGGGTTCCCTGCAAATGTAGGTCTTTCACAGCAGAAGTCCTTTTTGTTTTTGTACGAAAGGTTTTCTGATACTGGTCATGACTTAGCACCCGCTCGGTGCTAGGTAATTTCTCATTTTCAATATACAGGTTACTTACCTTCTCAAAAAAGTAACAACAATTAAGGACATAAAAATAGAATAAGCAGAAGGTCCTCCTATTTCATTTCCCCTCAAACCGCATATAGGAATCAACTTGTTAATTTTCACAAAAAAGAAGAAGAAGATAATGTAATCCTACATAAATAAATACCAAGAAAATAAAAAAAATATTGACAAGGCAAAATGGAGGGATGACGAGAAAGCAGAACATAGAAAAAGTGTAGGGAAAAAGACATGGAAACTGATCTAATATGCCCCTGATCTTGTATGCATAGCCCACATTTGTGCCTTTGGTACTATGCTCAGAAAAATCAATGTTATTTCAATATCTTCATTCTATGTTCAAACTAAAACCTTGGACTACAGATGAAGCAATAACTAAAGAATGTAAATACTCACGCAATAACAACATCACCCTTTTTGCAAAATGCTGGAATTGCACTGAACATCGTAGAAAGTCCATAAGAATACAGTATCGAATCTGGAGTTCCCAGAAACTTTGCTATTCTGGCCTCACAATCAAGGTGGACATCTGCATGAAATGTAAAAATAATAAGTTGATTTTTGATGAGAATGAAGGAGAGGAGTGCAATGGAACTATAGAATAGTACATAGATACAAATGATCAAATTATACCAATTGTGCCATAGAATCCCCGGGGACCACAAGAACCTACACCATACTTCTCTAGAGCTGTAGTACAAGTCTCCTGCCATTCAACATTAGGTGTGAATGTTCTGTTCTACCAAAGAACTAAAACAACATCACAGCTAGATAAATAATAAAGAAAACCTTACTAGTAATTCTTGGCTTCCTAATAATCCAAGGTAGTTTGCTGAGGTAAAGTTCACTACATCTTTCCCATTAACTATAGTATGAGGCCCTGCAGCACTGGACAAACACAAGATATGAGAAGCAATACATCAAGCTATTCATTCCAACAAGTTTGATAACTGGAACATCTAAAATCATGAACTTGAACAATAGGTAGAAGAAAAGCTCTTCTAACAATAATTGCTGCTTCAATGGAGCTTACTAACATTACTTATCAGCTCATAACGTAAAGAAACTGTTTATAGCTTGTGCTTAGCATATTTTAGCCATTGCACTAAGTCAACTCTAGATAAGACCTCTGAAAACTACTATTCATATTTTTTGCATTTTGGTGTAACACACTAAATGAATATGATACTGATACCATATTGGAGTTCCTTGATTCCCTATATTTGTAGAGGCAGCTAAGCTTTTTGCAACACATATTCAGCACCATCTCAATGCTGTTGCATGGAGAGAATAACCTTTACTTATCAAATAACAGCTGAATCTAGCAAGCAAGATCACAGCACAATAGTTTTAATTGTTTTTACCCTTATGGCCATCTAATAATCATTTAGTACAAGAATAAAACCCAAGAAAATACTAAAACTGGAGCTCTAAATATTATTTACTTTTTAAATGATGTAAAACTGGGATGAGCGATGCAGAGAACAAAAAAATATCACTAAAGAGAATGTAAAGCTTTTTAGAGTTGTCTTTTCTGTCATATAGGTCTATTTGAAATTTCTAATTCTCCAAGTGTACACAGTTGAATAAAAGAAAGAGTAACCTGACTGAAATCATCTGAATAAAATGCAACTTTTCTTTATAAGGCTGAACAAAATACAACCATCAGTGTTTAAACGAAGGAAAGAGAAACAGCATTCCCACCTTTCTAAAACTGGAGGTTCACGTTTCATCTCATCAGTGATGGAAGGGATAAGTGGTTCTGGGGCCCATTCTCCACATAATTCATCAATTTCCTGAAAATCTTAAACGCATTCATCAGCGCGGTTGAAGTGTGAAGGAAATTTTTCTTTGCATTTTTTGTCTTTGCTTTCATTACAGACAAGAGGTTGGGGCAGGGGACGCAGCATGATTTTACTGACTCTCATTTTGATGCATATGGAATAAATCTAAAGGGATTTTCATGTGAAACACACACAAAAGGAAAGGATGCTTAAACAAAATTGAAAGGACTCCTTGTTTTGATCGGTAAATTGAAAGGACTCCTTATGCATATCTTGAACATAGATGATTCTGGAGCATGCATGTTCCTGTCTTGAGCCTAAATGCCAATTGATGTATAACTGCGAAACTTATACCAGCATCACGTATTGAAGCTACTTTAGAGAGCTAAACATTACAATTAGCAGAAGTGCAAGGAAACAATATACTTACATGCAAACGATATAGTTTGATACATTTTACAAGTTATTCTACAACCTTTACTGATTGCTATGGTTATAACCTCAAGATTTGACAGTAGTTCAGTGCATCACTCAGTGTAAACACCTAGCCTCAAAAAAAATTCAGCCACAGGAGATTTAAATCCAGCAAATTAATACACATCAATGTTGTAGGTGCGGTAGAATTGTTCAAGACGAGAAATCCTTTCTTTTGCCTTTCCCAATATATATTTAGAAATGAGTAATAATTTCTAGAATAAATATCACCATCTTAGTTAAACGCCAACCCAGTAAAGTTAATCCTCAGCTGACACAGATATAGAACTATAACCAAGAATGAATACAAATTAAGAGAGCATAGTAATCTTAAACAATTATGAAGACGAAATATCCACAGGGTCATTGACATTTGAAAATGCAGATCTATGACTAACCTTCTTCGTCAATGGTCTTTTAGGTGGTTTGTAACTCTTCTGAGACAGTAGGAAAAGGATGACTACCAGGAGAAGACCTTCCACAAACAGATGTCCTACAGGAAAAACAACAAAATATATCTAATGCACAACATAGAATCTTAAAACAAAGAGGTGATTACCATCCAAAGAATGAAGAGACTACCTCCAATGTTGACCTCAAATATCACAGCTCTTGCGAATTGAAATTCAAAAACTGATCTCACCCAATCAGATGTAGCTCCCACTACATTTGCAAGTATTGACACTGTTGAATCCATTATCTAAACCTGGAAAATACAGACGACGGTGAAAAACTTACCCACATAAGAAAAATTAGGATGATTTAATGGTTTTTACCACATTCTCAATACTTTGTCATGCCCAGGCGATATAAATTTAAACCAAATGAACAAGTTAGTGATGCAGGTGATTAGAAAAGAGAAATACTCTTAGGAAGAGGATATTCAATAATATAGCACAAATTATAACAATGATTTTCATTTACACATGAGATCTTCTAGTTTTTTTGTTTTTTTTTAGACAAGGGAAACCCGCAGCCGCTATCCTTTGGGTGCGCACAGGGTAAAACCCCCGCTCCTATGCAATAGCTCGCAAACCAAATAGGAGAGGTAACCCGCACTAGGCAAGCCCGGTGCGACGAGCTCAACCCAAAAGGCAAACCCCTTGCTTTCGCTGGCAAGGGGTTTCGAACTAGAGACCTCCAACATGGAAGTCCCAAGCCCAATCCACTGGGCGACCCCGAAGGATCTTCTCGTTTCTTTTTTAGGATTAGTGAATCATTTACACAAATATCTTCTTCTTCTTCTTTTTTGAGACG
This sequence comes from Solanum chiquidenum, assembly GCA_029582725.1. Lineage (NCBI taxonomy): Eukaryota > Viridiplantae > Streptophyta > Magnoliopsida > Solanales > Solanaceae > Solanum > Solanum chiquidenum. The sequence goes on from JAJOOS010005847.1 coordinate 14,069, forward strand.
TCAATCATTTACACAGAAATCTTTTATTGTAAATCTTCCTGTTTTTAATAACTTCTCACTCTCATCCATTCTCTCATCCATTCTCTGAGAGAGCTTGCCTGATATCAACTTGAGTATTTCATGATATTTGAATCCAGCGAACGTGTCATATCTAAGATAACAATATCAATACTAATTTTACAAGAGGACTATACTTTATCATTCAAACATTGAAGTACTCAAAATATATTAGTTTGTGTTCTTTCAACTTTTTATATGTAGAGTACAAAAATTCTTGTATTACATGGTTTTCATTGTATTCAATATCCTGCACAATTATGAAAGTCTTATTATTATTACTTGAGCATGACAACGAAACAATCAAATCATTGAACACAGAATAACGAAATTAACCAGGTTGGACCACTGCCCATTAACTAAACAAACTGATAATCTGCACATTCACATAACAAATAAACAAATCCAGTCCATCATATGAGACTGAAGATAACTATCAATGCAACTATTAGTGTGATTATTCCAACTATATTCGCAAGAAGCATAAAGATTGACAAGCAATATCCTCCTGCTTGTGGATAAAATGAAACCACTAAAACATGGTGATGTGTATATGCATTACATAAAAGTAAATCACCTAAAATAAGCTATAGTGCCATAAAAATAAGCTTTAACAGAAAAATGATTTTTTTTTTACAAGTACTGCTGATTGATTGATCCACTTCCCATTCAGTAGCCTCTTGAATTAATCTACTAACTCATTAATGATTATGCACTACGCGGATCCTTCAATGTAAATTCAACAATTTAAAAAGGATTAATAACCCCCAAACTGAGATCTTGATCAGATATTAATACCCATTATGCTGTTCTCAAAAAAGCTTCTTTTTTTATGCATAAAGTACCCATTTAAATCTTTTTAGTACCCATTATTCAAGAACTCACTCTCATTCAAAAGAATACGAATTGGTAAAAGTTGTTACCTAAGATTTAAGAAGCAGGGCAGATGAGATCCTGGAATATTGAAATTCTCTGTAAGCAGATCCTTATTAGGGTGAAATGGAATCGAAAATTCTGTAATCAAGAAATCCAGATGAGAAAGAAGAGGGCGGCTTTGGTTGAAGATGGAAATAGCCGGGAAATGTGAGAGGCGCTAAAATGCAAACATTTTATGAGAGACAACAAACAAAAGCTTCAACAATCAAACGCAGGTCAAAGGTGGTGGCAATTTCGGAGAAAAGGTCCAAAATAGTCGTCGGGTTAAAACTCAAAGTCTTCCTTGAGTTTTCACATGAAGCATTAATAGTTCCTCATATTTGCAATATTGGTGCACTTTTGATCCTTTTTCTTTGCCTATTTTTTAACATTGATTTATTCATAATTTATATATGGAATGTTTAATCATCATTTTATATATTTAGTAGAAATAATAACTTCATGTGAGAGATTATGAAAAGAAAAACACCTTATTTTGTTTAGTAGAAATCGTATTGCAGGTAAAGTCGAGAGGTTCATCACGATAATTTCACGTACAATAGTACAAATTTTTCTTTTCTTGTAATGTCATATGTTAAAATGTTCTTAGTTTAGCTGCAATAATATTTATACTGAACAGAACAAGGTGTTCTTCTTCTCACCTTCTCTCACATAGAGTTATTATTTCTACTAAATATATAAAAAGACGATGAGTCACTCCTTACATAAAATTATGAACATGTTAAAAAATAGGTAAAAGTTTAGGGAAGGACCAAAAGTGCACCAATATTGCAAACATGAGGGACTATTAGTGCTCCATGTGAAAGTTCAAGGATGACTTTGAGTCTTGAACTAAAGATGAGGGACTATTTTGGGCTTTCTTTCGCAACTTGAGCATGTCATTGTTTCAATTTTGACATAAATTATTAGTTTACTCGTGCTCTAAAAATATTTCTCTACTTGATAAGTTAATTTAGATAATGAATGTATTTTTAAGTTTTGTTAGTCAAGTTAAGAATTGTTTTTAAAACCGTCAATAATTCGAGCATAAAACTAATAATTCGAGTTTAGAATATTCTCTCTTTCAGTTTTGAGTCATGACATCTCTTTCCTTTTTTTTTATATACTAAGTCCATTTATTTTTACTTATCTATTTTGTATTTTGCAGGTCTAAAAAATTAAAATAATGGCAGATATGTATATTTTATCATAATATTCACCTTTAATTAGGCTATACGTCATTTGGGTTAAACTGAAAAATCAAATCAAATTGAACCAAATTCTAATTTAAATTGGTTTTTGATTTTTTTTATTTGTTTTTTTGGTTTGATTTTGAAATATAGAAAAATAAAAACCAAAAAGATCAAATTATTTATATATATATATATATACTAATTACATATATAATATTTTGGTTTAGAATTAAGTTGTAGTTAACCATTTTCGTCCTTTTTTAGTTATTGTCTTTTATTATGATTTATTTATATTTTATGTTTCGACATGTATAATTGTTATACTTTTAAGTATAGTGTTTTAAGTTATATTTGTGTTTATCCAAAAAAAAAAAGTTTTATTTGTGATGTGTATTAGAAAGTATATTTAAGAGATTCAATATTAATACTTCTCCTTGTATATATATTTTGTTTTTGCAAATTACAAATATAAATTTGATTATGTTATTATTATTGACATAACTAAATGACCGAATCGAAAAAAGTCAAATTGATAAGAGAAAAAATCAAATCAAACCAAATTTATTTTGATTCGAATTAGGTCACACTTTTTCAAAATGAAAAATCGAAAAACTCAAATCGAATAATATGAAATCAAACAATAAAACAAATGCAGACCCCTCCCTTTAATTGATGTTTATTAAGTCTTGGAAATGATTTGAGAAATAAATAATTAATATTAAAAATAAAATACAAACAAAAATGTATTTTTTATATATAACAAGAAAAAATGAAAATCAACTTACATAGTTTCACACCAGAGTGACCTGATGACTCATATTTACTTTTGAGGTTTGATTAATACTCTCTTGGTCTCAGTTCATGTGGTATGATGATTGAAATTTCATAACCTTAAAATTGAAAATGAGCGATATTTATTATTCGATCAACTCTCTCTTGTCAATTATTAATTATTCTAATTTATAATATATATAAAAAAAACATTAAGTGTACCATAAAGTTATCCTAAAAGTCGATATTGTACTCTTATACATACGAAAAGTGAATTTAATATCACATTGAAATCATTATACCACTTTCATAGTGTGAGCTCTTTTACACGCGTACACCACATCAAGCTCACCCCACAAATTTATTATTTTTAGGGATAATGCATAAGTACCCCCCCAGTCTATGCCCGAAATCCCAGAGACACACCTAATCTTTATTAAGGTCCTATTACCCCCCCGAACTTATTTTTTTATTAATTATTTACCACTTTTTGGCCTACGTGGCTGAGTCCGTGACTTCACCTATGTTAGGCGCGTGGGTGCAATTTTTAGACAACACTGACCAATAAAAATTGGTCATGTGTTAAAATAAACTTTATTGTTGTTTATTGTTCTTCATCTTTAACTAAGTTTTCTTCTTCTTTATTGTTCTTCATCTTTAGAAAGAAAAAAACCTCCATTATCATTATCATTCAAGTTAAATTGCTTCTTACTTCGAAAAGGTAAAGTAAAATTTTAGTATATTCTTTATATTTACACCTTTTTATTTCGATTGTTAGTTCTGATTTTAAATTTCTTTCACAATT
>JAJOOS010005848.1:0-83702 GCA_029582725.1 Solanum chiquidenum
TGTTCTTATTTAATTTTGTCAAAAAATGAATGATCATTGAACTAATCTTGCATTTTTAATTTATATTTAGAAACTAGATTCTGGGAAAATATCCTCAATCAACGTGGAGAACATTAATGTGCTAGCAAAAGCACTGTTAATACATCCCGAGGAACATTTGCCTTGGCTGGTAGAATGCTGCAAAACCTTGAAACTGTCAAAAACTTTGTTCTTGTTGATGTTGTTGCAATCTTTCACACTGCTGGAAACAGGTAATTTAATGGCTGGTTTGATGCTCTGGTGCTTCCACTCTATTCCCGTTTTTCTACCCCAGTGTTCTAGGTCGGGCCTTCCTTGATGCTTTAAACAAGTGAAAAATTAACACCAAATTTGCAGTGCCTATTCTCTGTTAACGCATGTCTAAGCTTTTAAGATATCCCAAAAGGACTCATAGAAATTGTTTGATTTATTTATTTTGTCAAAAAAATTGTTCAATTTATATGTACTAATATTTGACCTAGAATGACTTGCTTTGGTTTTAGTAAAATGTTCAGACTTGATTTTTTTTTTTGATAACTGAGAAATCCCTGAGGGTCAGTGTCACATAATTAAAAACATGGTGGATAATGGGCCCTCGGGGATTTTTTGAATATAGAAAAAGATGTGAGTCATTATTGTTTTTTGCTTTTCTAGAATCACCCAATGTGGCAAAATGAAAAATAGATTCTTTTTTTTGAGATAAGGGTAACTTTGTATTCACAAAAAATTCATCATCCAAGGGATGATGAATTGGAAACTTACATCACACAGGGTGGTGGGCACACCCTCAAAAAGCCATACAGAATTACAAGTTTCCTTTAAAATCGACCATCTCTATGCTTTCCCCTACCAACTCTTGCTTACACCAAAAAAATAAAAGACTTAAGCATTTCATTTCTATCTTCTAAAAACTATCATTTTGTCCTTCAAAACACCTAGCATTCCTTTCTTTCCATAGAGTCCACCATATACAGGCTGAAATAGTCTTCCACCAATCTTCACTTTTCCCTCTGTTGCCAATTCTTGTCCAGCTATTAAGGAGCTCCATGGTTGTCTTTGGCATCACCCAGCTAGGCCCTAGTATACACAAAAACATATTCCACAATTTTGAAGCTGCTTTACAGTGAATGAATGATTATTTACTTCTGCTTTCTGCTCACACACAAAGCATCTTGAGCAAAACTGCATCCCCCTTTTTTGTAATGCCTCATGTGTAAGGCAAACTTTTCTTATGTGTAAGGCAAGCTTTTCTTATGACCAACCAGACAAAATATGCTACTTTTAATGGGCTTCTTGTCTTCCACACTAGCTTCCAAGGCCATTTTTTAGTCACTGACTGATTGACATTTATCCTCCAGTAGCAGCAGGATTTGACTGTGAACATTCCTTTGCTATGTAACTTCCAAATTGGTTTATCCTTTCTTTGAGATATGGTTGGAGGGGTGTTTAGCACCTCTAGTAGCAGTGTTTTGGACGGCGAGAGGTGACATGGGCCTGCGCTCGCCTTTTTGAATCGAGGCGCCAATTAATACCAAAAATTAAAAATATTTAATTGCATATATAAATATCCAAAATCTCAATAGCAATAAGTCAATAACATATATTAGCAAATATTTCAATTCAAAAACTAAAAGTAGATACTAAAAGTCTAGAACTTTAAAGACAATACTAGAACTCTAAGAGTCTATTCTTCTTCAAAACTATCCAACTCTTGAAGATCAACATCCTCTACATCATTATATTGCTCCCCATCTTCTTCCTCCTCGTAGTCTTCATCAATTAGTGTCCGAGTCCTACTTGAAGTTGTAGTTTCTACTCCTTTGCCCTTGTCAAGTGCACTTGATCTTGAAGAAAGTCCCCTAAGAGGATAGATACTCTCATCAGCTCCAATTGCCGTAGCAACACTACCCCAAGTAAGATCATCATCCTCATATACTAGTTCATCTTCTTGATCTTCGGGACATCCAACTAACTATTCATTTGAATCATCAATGTTATCCAAGCGGATTGGATCAATGAGATCATGAGCATCATACCGACGTTTCAATGTTCTATTGTACTTAATGTACACTAGATCATTGAGACGCAATAATGCAAGTCTATTCCTCTTTTTGGAATGAATCTGCACATAAGTTATAGATATTAACTAATAGATATTGATAATAATATAATATGGAAATTAGGATATAATTTTTTTACTTGCGTGTTCAAACACACTCCAATTTCGCTCACATTCGGATGAGCTACAAGTTAGGCTTAATACTTTCATGGCAAACTTTTGCAAGTTTGGTGTTTCACTACCAAATAGTGACCACCATTCAACTATAATAAAATAAATTTAAAGGTTAATGAGTATAAATAAGTCAAATAATTTAAGAGCTAAATCAACTCACTTATCTGGTGACCTTGTGTCTCTAGCTCTTTTAGCCGGACCACAACCAAATAGTCCATCCGCCATTTTGTACCTAGGAAGCTCAGCGACTAGTAAATCTTGTATTGTTGTATCGGGGGTCATCTTCTCAACACATGCATAATACTCGGTCCACATACTCTGTAGTAAAGTTCCCTCTTCTTGAGCTTTATAATACAATCCTGGGTTCAAAACATGGCCTGCAGCATGCAAAGGCCGGTGGAGTTGGTCTGACCACCGTGCATCAATAATTTCAAACACTTTCTCATATTGGTTCTTAACTCCACGAAAACCCCGTGCAATAGGTTCTTTGGCTCTATCCATTGCTTCATAAATATAGCCCATTGGTGGTTTTTTCACCCCATCCACCAAATGAAGCACTTTTGTCAAAGGACCACAAACTGTAAGAACAACATCATTCCAAAAGTAGGCAGAAATAATAAGATTGGCAACTTCTTTCCCCAAAGTTTCCTTTGCAAATTTACTTGAAGTCCATTCGGTTGAGAGGACTAAACTTCTCAAGTTTTTTCTTTGTATGTACATAGCTCTCAAAGTCAAGAAGGCCGTTGCAAATCTTGTCTTGGCCGGTTTCACCAAATTTCTTTCCTTGGTGAATTTTCTCATCAAGTTTAAAAACAATGGCCTTTGACTAATGTAAGAATGGATTCTGATGGCCTTCTTAAAAACTGTTAAAGTAAGATTATATTAATTAGTAGCTAATGAGTATTAAAATTGACTAGAAAGAAAGTTAGAGGATAGGAGAGTGATATTACCGGAAGCATATGGCTTAACCTTGAATATGTCACCAAACATCAAGTTGATGCAATGAGCGGCACATGGAGTCCAATAAATGTGTGGGTACGCACCCATCATCATGCTTCCCGCTTTAACATTCTCATTAGCATTATCGGTGACAATTTGTACAACATTTTTCGGTCCAATTCTTTCAATAGTGGTTTCAAACAACTTGTACATTTTGGTGGAATCGGTAGATTCATTGCTAGCATCAACAGAACCAAGAAATACACTACCGATTGGAGAATTCACCAAAATATTGATGATCATTTTACCATTTTGTGCCGTCCATTTGTCCATCATAATGGACATTCCAAACTTTGTCCATTGCACTTTATGCTTATCAACAATTTTTTCCACTTTCTCCACCTCTTTTTTTAGGTGAGTAACTCTTAACTTCATGGAATGTAGGAGGCTTCATTCCGGGGCATTGTTGTCCTACTGTCTCAATAAATTTATCAAATGATTTGTGATTGACACAATTAAAAGGGATCCCGCATCATACATCCATATTGCAAAAGCACTTACCGCACGCTCTCTTAGAATTTTCTTTGTTTCATCAATTCCTCCTCCTTTTTCAAAGCCTCCTTTTTGTGTTGATTTCTGCGGAAAATAGAGATTCATAGGGCCTTTCGTCACATTCCGCGCGGTGGATGATGCACCTCCACTAGAAGATATCTTTGGAGTTTTGGAGGGAGGCATCATTTCCGCATATTCATCCATATCATCAAGATCATCAAGATCATCAATATCAATATATTCTTCCGGTTGCCTCACTTGAAATTTGGGATTATTAGCGATTTTATTTTGCATATAAGCCCTTCTTCTCTAATCGCCGACGGACAAGCAGTACATTGTTTAACATTCTTGAAACCACCCACTAAATGTTGCTTGTGTCCAGTTATTCCACTATTAAAAGTACTCCCACAAAAGTTACAATTAACCGAATCTTCGTTGCTCCTTGAGTACCATAATTCCATCCAATGTCCCCCTTTTTGCTAGCATCCACCATTGAATTCAGTCAATTCATTGTTTATGGACAAATGAATTAATACTTATAGAAGATTTTTTTTTTTAAAAAAAATTTATAGGCAGTAAGCAATAAACAGAGCAGTGAAGGCAGCAAGCTACTGTATCTCAAAAACAAAAGAAGAAAGAGAAACGAAGAACAGGACTGAACTCTGAAGAGAAGAAATGAAAAAAGAAGAGAAGAAGAAAGAAGAAGAAGAACTGAAAAGAAGAAAAAAAAGAGGTATACCTGGCAGCAACTCGTGCGATGAAGGAGAGGAAGAGACGCGAGGGGAAGAGGAGCAGCAACTCGAGCGACTGAAGGTGGAGAAGAGATCGCAAGGAGAAAACGCGACTGAAAGTTTGAAAATAGAAAAAAAACCCTAATTTTGACTAATATTATTAAAACCCCCCTAAGATTTGACTAATATTAAGTCAAATCTTTTTAAAAATTAAAAAACCAAAATGGAGCCGCCATGTACTTCGCCTTCTTGTCGCCTTAGGTCGCCTTTTTGATATCGCCGCGCTTCAGTTTAGAATGGCGAGAATGGCTCGCCTCGCCTCGCCATATCGCCTTTAGCTAATGGTGCTCGCCATTCATAACACTGTCTAGTAGCCTAATCACATCCTCAATTTCCCAGTCATTCAAAGCCCTCCTGAACACTAAGTTCCACCCTTGTTGGCTCCATACTTGAGCAACAGTAGCAGATCTTTGTAAGCTCAAGGTGTAGAGGTTTGGGAATAAGTTCCTTAGGCTATCATCCCCTTTCCAGATTTCATTCCAGAAATCTGTTTTCAGACCATTGCCATTCTTAGTATACTGGGTTATTTAATAACACTTGCAACTGAATCAAATCGTGGCAATTTGGGTTGAAGTTTGAAGATCTTGAAAATAATGGTAAGGCCTTTCTTTAAAACAAGCTAACAACACCTTATTAAAATCAACAACATACCCAATGAAATCCAACAATAGTAAAATAATGTGATAATCAAAATACAATAAACAACATGTGGTGATAAATATCAAAAGCAAGAAATTTCAAGAATAGGACTAGTAGTCTAGTACTACTACAAACATCAACAATCCTAAACCTTCCAAAAGCAAGATAGCATTCCACTTCCTACTAACCTTCTACCTTAATACACGACCTCCACACCTTCCTATCTAAAGTCACGTTCTCAGTAATATGTAGTAATATGTAGCTGCAGCATATCCTGTCTAATCACTTCTCCCTAATACTTTTTCGGCATACCTCAACCTCTCCTCGTACCCCCTATATCCAATCTCTCTCACCTCCTCACGGGATGTCTGCGCATCCACTCTGTAGAACTTACCTTTAAGTTTAGGCGGTACCTTTTTATCACACAAGACTCGGAGCTACCTCCACTTCATCTATGCCGCACCAATGCGATGTGTGACATCATCATTGGTGTCCCACTTCTCTGTATTACAGACCCAAGATACTTGAAATTCTCTCTTGGGGATAGTCTGTGTATTTGCCTCACTTCCACGCCTGCCCCATGCATCGCAGCACTGATTCAACAATTTTGAATATCTAGAAACCTAAGAAAAGAGGCCAACTTCTGTTCTCAACAGTCTCTTTTTTTTCTCTCCTTAAAATCTTGTTTTTGATACTACCCTTTTCATTGTAAGATTTCAAATTGCAATGCTTGAATCTCCGTTCTTGAGTTTAACATTTTGAACCAAGGAATGGTACCTGAGGATTCACGTTCCAATTGGCTGCTTTTTTAAAGCCAAATCTTTAACAAATTTTTGATTATTCCAATCCGTGATAGAGCTAAAGTTAATTAGGGAGTTTAATTGAGTCCCTCTTGTTGGGAAGTAATACTGTGCAAGTAGGGTAAAAACAAAATTTTGCTTGTATGTATATACATTGTGTATTCTTGCATCTTTTTATCCCCTTATTAGAATTTCTGGATCAGCTACTGATTCAAATTTAGAACTCAGAAAGAGTAGAAGCTAACTAATATTGGACAAAGGATTAGAATAAGTTGAAAAGATACTTTCGCTCTTTGATTTTACAACTCTAATGATAGATTGGAAAATGTTATGTTTACTTTTGGCTCCTCCCCTTTGCTAGGAGATGGTCAATTTTCAACGTTCTTTGGCATTTGCTTTCCGATTCTCCGAATGGAGTGGGAGTTGCTCGAGTCTGCTGGGAATATTTCAGAAGAGGTGGCTGATATGTAGTTTTCTGCCATTGACAGCTGTAGGTTATTGTTGTTTTTTGGTTCCACCTTTTGCTAATATCTTCCTTCAACAATTACAGTTCAACCCAGGATTATGGGAGGGAGACATTAGTATACTCATTAAACATATGCTTGCTGCCAACCCGAAAGAAGTCAATGGTGAAATTCTGACTTGCTTGTTTTGGAGGCTGCTTGGGTCATTTAGTAAAATAGCAGCTGAAACAGAACCTTTGGTTGGTGATCTATTTTCTTATTTTTACATCTATATTTTCTTTCGCTTTTTCCTCACTTGGTGTGTTTCCTGTCTTGTTTGCAGGATAAGAATGAGAACTGGTTATGCTGCTTTCGGGATCTGTTTGTCTTTCTTGTGTCCCGTACGAATCATGTCTTCAAGAAACATCTGTCTAATGTTGTTGCAAAATGCAAGCTCCAGACATCACACTTCCTCTCAGAGTTCTTTACTGATGAAGGTTTTGAGACAGTGCCTTTTAACTTCTTCATCGTTCTGTATTAGTGTTGTTATTACCAACTCATTTTTTTGTGCATCTGTCTTTTCTCAAGCAGTAATATCTTGACCCTCGAGAATATCAATTACTGGAAAAGCATCTTTCTTAAATGTGCGGTTAATAATTGCCGTTTTCCTGCATAGTGACATTGTTTTTTTTTTTTTTTTTGAAGTTCTTTACTAAGGGAGGTTTAGAATCTGTTTTCTTTAAATTCTTGTTCATTCTCTTAACCATCTTGCTATTACAAATTTTACCTTAATATTCCTCTCCTTAGTAAAGTTCCTTTCCTACAGTAGTTGTTCATCATATCTTAGAAGACTCATATTTTGATGTTTAGCTTATCAATTTCTGGATAGACAACTGACCTGACCGTTACTGCTAAAACTAGTGTTCAGTAATGGTGACACTTCTTGGTTCAAGTTTGCACATTACTTTCATTTCTGATTGGTAGTTTCATTTGAGATTAAGGCATTTGAATTACAAGCTTTTCTGCTCAAATGAAATGGTCTCTATGCAAGCTCTTAAAGAACATTAGTATCTAAAAGCATCTGTCGAATACAAGCATGTTGAAATTACATTCAACCTGTTCTACAATGTATTAAATTAAGGTTAGGTGTGAAGCTAGTGATGTGTTGATAAAAGATCTGAAGTTCGTACAAATTCTCTGGAGGAGAATTATCTATTTGTTTCTGCGGGGAATCGATCCATTATATCTCCTTTTCTCAGCTAAATATGATTTCTGTGTTAACTTTCTCTGTCTGAATTTTCCTTGCATGGCCCAAGAGCTCTAATCCCTTCCATATTAAACTTTGTATTAAATTGATAAAGTAAAATCAACCTAACAAAAGAAAAGAAACTTGTCAATTCTTATAAGGGAGTTCTCTAGATAAGAAATTGGGGAGATGTTGCACTGAAGAGTATATTCATACCGGACTAGCCTTCCAGGTTTATAAAGGATAAACTTTGTGCATCTTATATGGTCTCGCAAGGTTAATTCTAAACTCTGCACATCAAGGAAACAAAATGGATGAAAGGCAAAGATTCAGTCTGGGATAACTGTAGAATGTGATTGTACATCCTAATTTTGCCAACAGTGGGAGGTCTGATGAAATTTGAACTGAATTTCTGGAAGGTTTATTTGAGAAAAGGAGCCCCTGTCAGTTGCTTTATTAGTAGATAGTTGTGACGCAGTGATGATTTTGTGATGTTTATGGATTTGGTGAAGATGTCCATTCTGGTGTAGTCAACTATCTGGAATTTTTTATTCACTGCTCCTTTATGATCTTTCTTGAGGATTTGTGTTACTGCTTACTATATTTTTGGATGTTTTGATCCCACAGGTGTTTCTGCTGCTCTCCTTATTGGAAGTCTTCAAATTTTCACATCTCTTTGTGTTCGTCCGGACGAGAGTCTTTCATTTCAACTCTTCGCTGAATTTCCCTCTATCCTTATTCCACTATCAAGTGATAACCAGGTTTTGCATTTACTTCTTAAATTTAGAACGTTTTAGCAAAACAACTCAGACTGTTCTCTTAGAATTTTTTTGTGTTTCTCTCTTTTGTTGAGAGAAACACATTTTAGCTTGTCTTTTTATCGAACGGAAACATGCCTTTTTCTTTAGATGGTGTTCTGTTTCACATTTAAAAGAAAAATACTTTTTTTGGGTATGTAGGATGTGCGCACAGCAGCAATGAATACCGTTGAAGGACTTCTATCCTTGTGGTCACGCGTTGATTTATCCAGATCTAAAAATGGTATTCCTCTCTGGCAGAAGTCAGTTAACTCTCGTTTACTTCTTGTATACTACTCCTGTACGGGGATTTTTTCCCACATCAACAAAATAAAATCCCCCATGAAAAAGAAGGTTCTCCAGTGATGTCTTTCTCTTCCATATGGTTTTTAACATTCTGCAAAATGACAGGTCCTCATGCTGTCTGGGTTCATTTCCTTGGAGAAATATTGGGCTTAATGGTTCAGCAGAAGAGATTGCTTATATCAGATAAAAATGTCCTCTCATCATTGTTTTCATCATTGCTAGGCAACTCCAACGATTCTCTCTTAGTGCAGCACAATGTTGGAAAGAGGTTTGTTCTGTGCTCCAATAGCACCCAGCATTTTTTTAAGTAAATGCTGCATTCTTTGCTCCATATTTATTTTTTTGTCTGTTGCGACCTGCTGTTGGGGAGTGGGTTACCGTAACTTAGTTGAGTATGCCAAAGACTTTGATCCGATGATCAGAGCTCTTCTATTTGATGTTTCTTTCTTATTATTAAATAAAAGTCTATGAGCAGTAGCTAAGCAAAGAGAACTCTGTCAAGTGCTTTTGTTGATATCCAGTAGTCAAACTCCAGGACAAGAAGGAAAATAGAGTGAATCGTCTTCAAAGGAAAGCCCCACCTGCTGATACCAGAGCCTGAGATGGTAAACTTGTATACATAAAGAACACAATTCTTGAACCATAGCAGGCAATTGTTCTACCTTACGAACTTGGAGATTGAAGAAGATCACACTGTGCAGCAACTGAGGCGAGATCTCTATATGTTGATAGATACCCGAGAGACTGAGTCCTTGGGGGAGAGAGAAAAGAGGCATTACTCCCAGAAAACGTGCAACCAACCTTTCCTTCCCGCTTCTTTCTTGAGATTCGATCTCATAGAGTTTGTTTCCCGTTCTCAACCCTTGAAAAAATATGAGCTCCAGTTTCCTTCGCAACTCCCGGAACTTCTTCGTAGTGGCTCCCCTGCATCCCTCATTTTAGAGAGAACCTCAAAATGTCTCTATTTCATTTTTTTTTAAATAGTGAACTTTGTATATTACTACAACACTACACAGGCAGTACTTAGCCATCTTTACAATAAGTTCATCAAATCTAGCTATCTGATCCTAAATTGAGTTTAGTACATCTGTTAGGGAGATAGTGTCATTGGAGTATAACTGATTACACCAAAAACACAGTAGCAACAGGCAATTAAGTTTGACTTTTTGCATACTGTTTTCTATACTATCAAAACATCCGGAATACCTCTCCTTCCATATTGCCCACCAAATGTTAGCAGGGACAATTCTCCATCTCTCTCTGCTCTTAGACTGCATTCGACAAAAACTTTCTTCTGATTTTGTCCTATTTGTTGATGACCCTCTGAGGAATTGGAAACACCGACATCATATAAGTTGGGAGGGCATCAAGGACAGAATTTATCAAACTCAGTCTCCCAAGTCTCCCACTTCTGGGTAGTTTCCACCTTGCTAGCTTTATTTCATTATATTCCATCCATATTCCAATTCCATTCATTTAATATCCCTTTCGGTGCTAGTCTCTTTCAAATGTCGTTTCTAGTCTCTCTTTCGGTGCGTCATTTGATATCCCTTTCAAATGTCGTTTCTAGTCTCTCTTTCGGTGCTAGGCGAGGTTTCTTATTATTTTTCAATCTTTTCTGCTAGGTAATCTAGGATAAGTAATGTTATTTGACGCGAGGCTTGTTGAAAGGATTGTTATTCTTGCAGCCTTATCAGATGTCAACATCATCTTATGTACAATCATCATTGTTTTTGAAATATGTTGGCATAATGGAGGTTACTTAAATTTGCTTTCACAGATTTGATCAGACAACTAAAGAAGATATCCTGGCTTCCTTGATAGATTCTGCCCTTAGATTTTCTGCATATGCAAAGGTTGGCCTTCTTGATATGTTTATACATGCAATGTTTGTTTTTGCTTGACCTTTGTTGAACTGTCAAAATTTGTATACAGCTAAAGATTTTGTCGTTGCTCAAAGGCGTGGGGCATACGGTTCTACGTGTTAATGGTATTGAATCATTAATGCTTGATCTTCTTGATAGACGCCAGAAGTGTCATATTGGGTTTGACAAATCATGCCATAAGTTGTCACAAGTTGAAGTCACCATTCTTTGTCTTCTACTGGAGGTAAAATTATAAAATATGTAAATCCCTTCTATTTGTTCTTATTATGTTTATCTAAGCTTCTCAATAATTTGACTTGGATTGTCATTGTTCATAGTTATGTGTAAAACCTTCTACTACAACTGTTGGTGACCTTGAGGTCTTGGACCCTGTATTAAAAGCCTTGCAGGTTAGTTGGCCTTCATTCTGTACCCTCCCACCTTTTGAACATGTACCAATATAAATGTCAATACTATGATGAATCGTAACCTTCTGAGAAATATACTGATAATATGCCATACTTTCTGGTCCTAGGTCAGTGATGTGTTGTCCGGAGACCCTGCTATTCTGAAGCCTTGTATGACTGTCCTTGGGGATCTTAGCAATTCCTTCTATGCAAGTCTGAAGACTGAGACTCAGGTTAATGACTGGGCATTTATTACCTTGCTCAATGTGCAAAGACTGATCTGAAGCAGTTTTTCTCCTCACTTATTTTATAGTGGATTTTTGACATAGCTGAGCTAAAGGACTTTGATGTTAAGAAGAATAAACAAGAGCTGATTGACATATGATAATAATACTCAAATACATCCTGAATTATACATTTTCTAATAATTAGCTACTATATATATATATATATATATATATTTCATTTGGCTATTTTGCATATATGAAGTCTGTTGTTTCAGTTATCTGTTTCTGTGTGTCCATGTACCTGATGTATACCTGATAAAGTACTTGTGCTTCCTGAGCTTGGATTCAGGGAAAATTTATGCCATGTATACAATCTGGGAACTTTCATAGAGTCTAGAGAGTATTTTAAAGGCTTACATGTGGTAACTGCATTGTAAGCCTACTTAGGTTAAACTTCTTTCTGTTTCTGTAGGTCCACTGAGCAGCCAAGATAAGCTTTTTAATGCAGCACCATTTTCTTAGTGTCTATAGCATGTAGTTGGCCTCTTCAAGTCAGCTTCCTTTAGATCAGGATAAGAAGGGGAAACTATAGAAAAAGTTGATTTCTGGCATTCTCTTGTTCATGTGGAAAAGAGAGAATAAACGTTTAAGTGGGAGAAAGTTTTCTCTGTCACCCATAAATTCTATCCTCAATTCCATAGGTTCTATTATTGCTTAATGATAAAAATATTGTTCTCATAGTTTTTCCTATTTTATGCTGTCTTGTCTTCTTGCTTCTCATGCTGTCTTGGCTTCTTTTTTCTGCTTCTGCTACTACTAAATTCTTTAATATGTAGGTGGTGCGTGGATGCCTGACAGGACAAAGTATCTCTATTATCAATTTCTTAATATTTGGATGCTTCATTCTTCATACTATCTGAACTTTTTTTTTATATGAATGTTATCTAGACTTCTTTGATTACTTTGCTGCTATTCTCATTCTTCTTTCTGAGAGTAGAGTGCATGATCTTCTTTTAACTAAGTATTTTTCCTGAAAACTTGTATTTGTGAATGTCATTGATCATGGTTTGAACTTTCAGGATCTTGTCTTTCGGCATCTTGTGCTCTTGTTTCGCAGTGCCAATGGGGATATACAAAAAGCCACAAGAGAAGCCTTGCTTCGCATTAATGTATGTTCCTAACTTTCTTCTCATCTGATATGCAGTGATTATTCACTGTCTAAGCATGTTCCAAGTTCCAGAACATCTAGCACCAATTTACATGTATTTGTTATAAGACGTCTTTGTAAAACTAATCTAGCTCATTGAAATGAGCAAAAATGTATCTAGAGTGTTCTGAGTTATAAATCATTCTTTTGCCTACACACATACTCACTCTTTGTGCTGTGTGTCTATATCTAATCCGAAGCACATACGTGACAAGTTAGTTGGTTGTATCCAAAACACATAGGTGAGAATGCTTGCAGTAATAAACAATAGACTTTGGAATCTGTCCGTGCGTTCATGTGCAGATCACTCCAATAATGCTAGAGTGCATTTCACTTTGATCTGGGACCTGCAAAAATTTGAGGCTTTCATATAGTCTTCACGCTCTAGCTTATGTTAGACTTGACACTAATTACCAATTGCAGTTGAGAAGACCATACAAGTCCATAAGCCCCAAGTTGTGTATCATGTGCTAGGGAGGTAGTGAAACAAAGTCACATCTCTTTCTAGATTGTGAATGTATTGGACTGTTTTCACTCAATTGGTTCGGTTTTTGGTACTCAGTCCAGTTTATTTGATTGTTGGTGTTTGGTTCTGTTTTTCTTTCTCAGGTTGATTTTCTTGATTCAGTGTCCCATTATGGGGCTCAAGTATTCTTGCTTAAATTTGAAAATATTTTATAAATACATAAAATCATTGCCTTGTGGTAAAAGAGAATCCACACTGTTTTACTGACCTGGTGGACCTCAATGGTATAATTATCTGGGTTTTAAAAAAAATCCTTGTACTCTCTATATCGCTCTTTTAGTGGGGAGGAATAGCACACAATGCTGTTCTTGGACAAGGGAGTCATTCCTCCAAATAAAGCTAGTGGTGACTGACTTAATTTTTCTTCCAGATCACTTGCTCGATTGTTAGTCGGATACTTGATTTCATTTGTGAGCAGAAAGTTTGGTCAAATGGGTCAAGGCATGAAAAGAAAAGAAAGAAAAGAAGTGCCTGCAATAATCGTGATGTTTGCCTTGATATTATTCCGGGAGGTGGAAACGTTGTTGCTTTTGTTGGTTCTCTGCTTGATGTGTTGCTGTTGAAGAAAGACATGGAAAACAGGTCAGTTGGACTTGTCATGCTACCATCTTATTGACTTGTCCACGATTAGTGCAGCAATATGACTAACCTATGCCTATAAATA
Organism: Solanum chiquidenum; assembly: GCA_029582725.1. Lineage (NCBI taxonomy): Eukaryota > Viridiplantae > Streptophyta > Magnoliopsida > Solanales > Solanaceae > Solanum > Solanum chiquidenum. The sequence goes on from JAJOOS010005848.1 coordinate 13,661, forward strand.
CCCTTGTTTTTTGACTATTGATGATATCAATTAATCATTTTGTAGAGCTTCTCTCATTTGTCCCTTGTTCAAGCTTCTTCAAAATGCCTTCATTGATAATGAGTGGATTCATGTGGCTGCCAACCAGAGTGATTTACATTATCATTCTTCATCTGGAAACTCTCAAATCATTGCTGATGCCGCTGTTCACATCCAACAAGAGTTGCTCCTTATCTTGGAAGACATTACTGCTAGCGTCACATCTGAGGTTTTACTAGGGGCCCTTTTTGTCTAAATATACTGAGTTATTTTGGGTTTCCTTATCCATATTTACTTATGCATTTTGTCAGGATAAAAATTCTATGAACTTTGATGTGGAGCTCCTCATTAAGTGTGCCCGTTCTGCAAGCAATATGGTCACACGCAATCAAATTTTCTCGTTGTTATCTGCTATTTCCAGAGCTAAGCCAGATGAAGTTTTAGACCATATCTTGGAAATTCTTGTTGTCATTGGTGAATCTGCTGTCACTCAGGTCTTTCTTTGAGCATATGAATTTTTTTCCTTTTCCTTTTGCCGCTCTTTGTTTTTCAGTACTCCTGTGTTGCGATAACTGTTTTGAATTTATGCGTCAAATTTGACTAATGATAATTGAACACCATGTCACACAAGTCACGTATCAGTCTGCATGTTGAAACTGTAGTTGAAACTAGAAGTTCAACAATTTTAAAATTGAACACTGCATTTATGGTATTGAGTGTGTGTATATTTATGTCATCTCTACCGAGAGATTTTACATCTTTAAGTTCTCTTTCTACAGTGGGACAGCAATTTTCAACATATATTTGAGGACCTCATATCTGCGGTTGTACCATGTTGGTTGTCTAAAACTGACAGTGCCGACGCGTTGCTTCAGGTAATATGGGCAGCATCCCCCTTACAATAATAAAATAAAAAATACGGACATCATCCACTAATAAAAGCCATAACTCATGGAACTTTGTACTGATGCTGTAAATCTTTACTTCTCCAGATCTTTGTAAGTATTCTGCCTCAGGTCTCTGAACACCGGAGGATTTCAATGATTGTGCACGTTTTGAGGTATAGAATTCAAATTTTGCGCTGTAATATGTTATCTGGCTGCATCATTTTTTCTTTAATACGCTTCTCTTGCAGGCATCTGGGTGAAAGTGTTAGTTTAGGATCATTGCTCTACCTCTTATTTCGTTCGCTAGTTGCGAGAAACTGCTCCTCCTTGTGTGACAGAAGTGATCCATCTTTCAGTTACTCAATTTCCCTCATAACTACGCAGTGGGAATATTTATTCGCTGTAGATTTGTTGGAAAAATATTCGTGTACAGTATGGCTTCCCTCAATTTTGCTTCTTCTTCAGCAAATAGTAGTTAGTGACAGTGATGCAAAGCTCTTCATGGAGCAGCTAGTTGCAATGCATTTCATCTCAAACAAACTCCAAGATCCTGAAATTGCTTTTAAGCTTGATTCAGGGGAAGATACAGACAACATTCAGGTATCCGTTGTAATTTCTTTTGCACTACTGTTTAGTAAATGTATGATAGTTATCCTGATCACTTGAAAGATGAATAGTGCATGAGTGCTTCATAATGTGAGGAATGATCCTTTTTTTTTAATTATATTTTTATTTATTTATGAAGTAGTGAGGAATGATTCTCTTCTTGTATTAATACATCAAACTTTTTTGGGTTTGTATGCAAATGGATATTTTATTCTGTCCAACGGCCTTTTCTTTTCTTTGATATCCTTGTAATAATATATTTTGGGTTCATATGCGGATAATTGTTTTATGATCTTGCTTACCATCCTATGATAAGTTTTTCGAATTTCATTTGCGAACTTGATCTAATATCCAGCAAAGCATGGAGCAATCCAGAAATTTTAGGAGTGCCTTTAAAGCTTTTCTACAAAATCACAATATTTCTTACTTGTGCTTGGCTGTATAGTAATATAAATACTTGCAGTTGTCTTTTTTTGTTTGTTATTGTGACATACACGAACTGCTCCTTTTGTTGCTTTCCATAGTTGAAGATTTTCTTTGCATGACACCATGCCTTGTGTTCTAACCTAATAATACTCTTGAGTTTCTTTTCCGTACTTTTCCGTAATTGGGTCCTTCAGATTTGTCTTTTAAACCAAACTTCTGAAATGACGACTAAATTCTAGCTTTCTATAGATGTATGATTGCAGTGACTCAACTTATACAGAGATAAAATGCCTTTAATACTGAGAATTGATCATTTACATGGCATGAAAACTTTTGCTGCTTGCATAATTCTTTTCTTTAACCCATTTAATTCTATTGCTGGTGCAGCTGACAGTTGGGGTAATCATGAAGGAAATTGTTTGTCATCTCCAACTTGTTGACTCAAAAAGAAAGCAGATAGGTGTTCTTTCTGTTTTCCGGAAGGAGCTAAAGGAATATATGAATACTGTTTTAAGTGCTGTTACGAAACAACTAACACCCTCTGTATACTTCAAAGCAATTGTTCAATTGCTGGGTCATGTAGATAAATGTGTGAGAAGAAAGGTAATGTAGACACTTATCTTTGCCATTGTTATTCAGAAAGTTATTTACACTTGTGACACCTGCTATCTTTGGGAGCTTAAGCACCTCACACGTCTTTCATGGTGCATTGATAAAGCTGTTAGTTTTACACTTCTCAGTTTTTTTTCTTCTCTATGTAACTAAATTTAAAACAATTTCAGCATTTGGGCCTATTTCCTGTTGGAAATTGTCTAGTCGATGCACTCTCGTTCTTTGAAAAAAATGTGTGTGAGCATGTGGCATATGAAAGAGATCTTGTTGGAATTTGTCCTGTTAAGCTATTTTGGTGTTATTTCAGTTTTATTGTGGTGATACTGTTTTTGTTTTTATGTAATCAAATCTGTCTTTTATAAACAGGCTCTTGGAACTTTGTCTGAGACGGTGAAGGATACTGGGTTTGTTGGCTTAAAGCATGAAAAGAGGGGTCCAGCTTTGAGTTCAAGGATTTCGTGGTTTCATCTGGACGAGAATTCTTTGCAATCACTGGACACCTTGTGTCTTGAGATATTAAAATTAGTTAACTCACAGAGTGAATCAAGCAGTTCTTTGAAACTGGCAGCAGTGTCAATTCTGGAAGTTATAGCAAACAGGTTTCCTTCAGATAATTCAGTATTTAGCGCGTGCTTAGATTCTGTTAGTAAAAGCATCTGTACGGACAATTCTGCCCTTTCTTCTAGTTGCCTTCGTACAGCTGGTGCCTTGATTAATGTGCTAGGACCAAAGGCGCTCCCTCAGCTACCTTTTGTCATGGAAGGCTTGATTAGGCAATCTCACAATGTGTCAACTGTAACAGCAGAAACCAAACCAACTGATGGTGATGCTTCCACAGTTTCATCAATTCAGAATGATTCCGTCTTTATGTCTATTTTGCTCGCTCTAGAGGCAGTTGTAAACAAGCTTGGTGGCTTTTTAAATCCATATCTTGGTGATATTTTGGAACTTATGTTATTGAAGCCTCAGTACACTTCCACGTCAGAACTAAAACTGAAGCTGAAAGCTGATTCTGTACGAAAGCTAATCACGGAAAGAGTCCATGTAAGTTTCATCTAGTGCATATCTTCGTATGGTATGGTTTATATGTGCAGTACTTTGAATGTTACTATGAACTCCTTCTACTCCTTGATTGAGCAGGTTCGTCTTTTACTTTCTCCATTGCTGAGGGTATATTCTGATGCAATTACGTGTGGGGATTCTAGTGTATCGGTTGCTTTTGAAATGATACAAAACCTTGTGGCTGCTATGGATAGATCATCGGTTGGTGCCTATCATGTAAGAATTTTTGACGTATGCTTACAAGGTCTTGACCTGCGTCGTCAGAACCCTGCTGCTGTTAAAAATGTTGATGCTGTCGAGAAGAATGTCATCAATGCGGTGGTGGCGCTTACCATGAAACTTACAGAGAAGATGTTCAAACCTCTTTTCATGAGGAGTATTGAATGGTCAGAGTCGAGTGTTGAAGAAAATGAAAATGTAGGGACCAAAAGTATAGATCGATCTATTGCCTTCTATGGCTTGGTTAACAGTCTAGCTGACAGCCAAAGGTGAGTCATCAGCATCTTTTTTTTCTTTTCCAAATCCATTCCTACTTATTCTTGTGATTTGATTTAGTTATGAGACACCGCCAGTACAATTTAGCAAGTTGTTGTAGATCTCATGTGGATAAAAACTTTGATGGAATGGTTGAAATATACGGGACCAGTTACTGAGTGACTGTCATTCAGTGGAGGCATTTGGCATACCACCTAATCCTATTCCCCCCCCCCAAATTTCACGCACGTTTTGAGAGGTGAAGGTGGTGCTTTTGTTTAGATTTCGGTAGTAGGCTCAGAAATTTCAGCAACTCATTATAAGAGGTGTTCTACAAACTGAGACTGATACCTGAAATAGTAGTTTTAGCTGACGGGTTACAAGGTTCAGTTTGTGTTTGACCGCCCACCACAAGCTTATGATGCCTGGAGAACTCTGCCATTGTTAGGCATTCATCCATGCTAAAGTTGTTTTTATGACTCTACTCTCTTCTGTGTTTCTTTTCCTTTCTTTCATTGCGCTAGTCTTTCCCTCTCTGAGGCACCTATGGCAATAGGCGTGGAACTCCTTGTTTATTATATCATCCTGGTCCCTATGTGAATCTTTTCTGGTTGAGCAACTATCTCGGAAAAAAAAAAGATTATTGCAACTGCACCCTTATAAAACTGATGCTTATGTTCTAGGAAAAGTTTGAGATTATTGCAACCATACTCTTAAAGTGATGCTTATTTTCTGGAATATTTCAGAGAGAACTAGAATATTAATGTTTATGTTTCACTTCAGGTCGTTGTTTGTACCAAATTTCAAGCACTTGCTTGATGGCTGTGTGAGACATCTCATGGATGCTGAAGGTGCAGAATCAGCTCTAAAGCACAAGAAGAAAAAGGTGAAGCTTCAGGAAAGCAACAGCAAGAGGAAGGATACCGATTGTGGTTTGTCCATTGGTTTGTGGCATCTGAGAGCTTTGATTTTGTCCTCCCTGCATAAATCTTTCCTGTATGACACTGGGACACTGAAGTTTCTAGACTCAGCAAATTTTCAGGCAAGTTGTACTCCCTACGCCTTTTTTCTCTATTAATTTGCATATTTGAGAAGCTTACTAAATCATTATTCATTTACTGTTCGATTGGTAAAACAAGTTGTTTTTCATTCTTGATAATATGTGATATTCTTCTCTTACCATTTTCCATCTGTTTCATATTCTGCCTATACGTTTATGTAGGGGGGACCTCAATGAATAAGTTTGTTTTCAATTGCAAAGTACGTCCTTATTCAACACATGAATGCCACTAATGTTGATAGATTATCCCTTGGTTTGGTGTTTGTAAGCTAGCTTCACTTATTATTGGGAGTATGGATTGCTCATTCTTAATTGTCAACTGCTTGCTTAATACGCCCAGATCGACTTTCTATGACAGAATGAAAAACAGTGCCTTCGATCTGGCTTGTCGCATGAGTACTTTGTTTTATGAGGATTTAGTCAGGTGCGTAGGGTGGGGGTTGACGCACGTAAATACAAGCGGTGTCATCTAACGCTGCTTTGGTCTCTGAAAAAAATTCACTTATATGAAGGTAAATAATATGCAGAACATAATATAAGATAATAGACAGTAATGACACCAACTCCCTGACCATATCTTCGTTTTTAAACTTTTAGTGTCATCAAACTACAGATGGCAACAAGACTTGATCCCTGGACTTCTCCTTCAAAAAGAAGAAACTCTTCCAACTAAGCAAAGATCCATTTGGATTAGATTTCTGCAGTAGATTTGATGTTCTGTGACCCTTAGCAATCAAATCGGAACCTGCAAACATTAACAATTAATCCTTTCTATCGTTGGATTATATAATCATAACTTAAAATCCTATCTTCAAAAAAACTTCATTTACCAATTTCAGTCGTCCTAAACTTTACTATAATTTGCAATTTTTTAGGTAATCAAACATACTACGTGCTACTCTTTTCATTTGTGAATTTTCTTAATATTTTTTTTCGTCCTTGGTTCTTTTTAGTTTGAATTTCTTGAAATTATTCGCCGTTGTAGTTTGAACAGTTGGAAATATTTATGGCACTAGATGCAAGTCTGGTGGCTTTGCTGTAATGACCCTTAAATTTGTCTTTTGTTGAGATATTAGCTCTTTCCTCTTTCTTCTCTAACATTCAACATGTGTCTCAAACTCAATGTGAGAATTCTCATTTGAGTTTACTTATTTTTAAACATAAAAAATAGTGTGTCGAAATAGAGTAGAGTCACTAAAATGAAAACTCTGTTGAATTTTTTTGAGTGACCAACTGCACAATAGAAGATTGTGCTTCTTGCACTACTCGAGCATACTCATAAAAAACAGAAAAAGAAATAGCATTGAAATCGATTGTCATTGACCAATCTGAATTGCCATCCATGATCTATTATTGCCTCAAAATGTCCCAACATATATACATTTTTTTGAAATAGATGTCCAATATATATATACATTGTTGGACCAAAATCTATTCTCTGATCTCTGTCACCCAAAAAGAGGCTATTGTGTTGAAAATCCCAGCAATAAATGATCATTGTAGCTTGAATTGGTGGAACAATGACCAAACGTTCCAGGTGTAGAGGAAGGTGTTGGGCGCTCTAGAGAGGAAAGAGTAGGTCGTTCTACAACTTTTGATCCTTTGTTTCTTGTGTATGTGGGTTAGGGTGGCTGGGGGATTCATGAGTATCTCCTGTTTGTTACAAATTTAACTGAAACAGAGGTTTATCGTAAATGTCGGAGTAGGTACTTTAGTTGGGTGATGTCAGTGGTTATTTGTTTCTTCCAACATTGTTTGTCTTAATTTTGATTTATGATTTTGCTGGATGCAAGTTGCTCTGCATACAAGCAAATTGAAAATGTGATTGGTCATATAATGTGTAAAAAGTGTGTTGTACTCAATAAAGGCTGTATGAGCAGAAGTAAGGTTCTTGTAGCTGTACAGATGAAAGTGCCATAAGAATTTCCAAATGTTTTGTAGTTCCCTCATTCAACTGACATTCTGTGTTTCATTAGGTTCTTTTAAAGCCGATAGTGTCGCAGCTTGTAACAGACCCACCAGCTGCACTGATGCAATACCCCAATGTGCCATCAGTGGAAGAAGTTGATGATTTATTAGTTGCATGTGTTGGTCGGATGGCTGTAACTGCTGGTTCTGACCTCCTCTGGAAGCCGCTAAACCATGAGGTGACTACTAAATTTACTTTTACAACGTTTATTGCTTACTATTATCTATTTTCAGTTTTATGATCACAGTGGATAAATTCCTGGGATTAAATATGTTTCATGTATATTTATCTGTATAAGCTCCTACCATAATGACTCCCCCGGAATCTCTCTGTTGAGGAGAATGAGACGAACTATAGATTCTGTGTATGATTTCTTGTTGTCCCCTCTCCAGCCGATATCTAAGATCAATTCGGTACTTCTTTTAATGAACTCTGCTGAGCTAAGTGGGTTGTATCATGTCAGTTGTGCTGCTATAAGATACAGTTTTTTCTTCTATGCAATTCGTTTGAACTAATGGCATCCAACATCTTATTCTTCATTTGGTTAGTTCATTTATCGCATTTGAGAATAATACTAAATACAATATGAAGGGCAAGGTAAACCCATGCTTCTATGTTGTGGGAGTTACCAAATGAATTTGAGTCTGCATGCTCATCCTGGCAAGATTTTGGGTATAGTTTCTCAATTCTGTTTAATCATCAAATTCTCCTCTTCATTGCACCTGATTCATTACTAGTTGTGACCTTGCCAAATTGGATAAATGCATGAAGTGGTAGTTGTTTATTTTTTGGCGTTATCAATTTACACGCCTTCTACCCTACATGTGTCTCTTCCTACTTAGATCATTCATTTGCTCTTTTGATGTGCTTCAAAAACCATGTAGTTTTTCAAAAAAGAAATTTTAACTGCTCACACTATCTATACAGGTGCTGATGCAAACTCGTAGTGAGAAGTTGCGCTCTCGAATTCTGAGTTTGAGAATTGTCAAGTATATGGTGGAGAATCTGAAAGAAGAATATCTGGTCTTATTGGCCGAGACCATTCCCTTCCTTGGGGAGCTGCTTGAAGATGTTGAGCTTCCTGTCAAGTCTCTTGCACAAGAAATTCTCAAGGAGATGGAATCGATGAGTGGTGAAAGCTTACGGCAATATCTCTGAACTTAATTGTGAATCTATAGAAGCCTCTTCCTCAAGGGTGTGTAGCTCAGAGATTTTGCCTTCTGAGGCCTTCTTGTTTTGAAAGGTAATGAGCACCTTGCAGCATTCTGCCCTTCCTAGCCCTACATACGGAGATATCAGGGCACATATACAGCACTTAGCATGACCGGACAAACTGGACACTCATCGTGGGACTATACCATGTTTTCCCTACTTACGAGTTGTGCACAGAGCTCGGAAATCTGAGAGTATTGGCGGTAGTGTTGTAGCTTATTACTTAGGACCTTTGTAGCATAGAAAGAATAGCCTCTTGTTGAGATGTATATACATGGTGTGGCCTTACCTCTTTTTCTCCTGTAGATGGGAGGCAATTTTGTTCAATAGGAAAGAGAACAGTGTATTCTGCTGTTGTCAACAGTTAAAAAGTACATTTCTAAGCTCATAGTAAGAGAAGTCGTTATTGTTTTGCTAGCCCAAAACTGTCACCTTTTATATTTCAACCATAATTTTGATGTTAAGTTAAATGAATGACTACAAATTCTCATTATAAATTTACTGTTTTTGATGTTGCTATCTATCTCTTGTGTATTCACAATCTCTATGTTCTACCAAATTAAGAAATCATAAATAAGAAGGATGTTTCTTACTAATTAACCTTTTTAATACACTCTAGGTATATTTATCCATCAGTAACAAAGATTATTAATGCAGGAATATTGTGGAACGTTACAGTATTTGTACTTTAAAAAAGAATTGATTCAAGAGAAAAATAATTTTTTTTAACATTAATTTTATCTTGATTTGTAAGTTGACAAGTAACTTTTGGATGGAAGGTGTAACACCGTTTTTTTTAATAAAGTTTTCCATTTATTTTTACTTGTCCAATAATGACTTGAGGAGCAATTAATAGATGACAATTCTACTATATTGTTCGTTTAATAATATAATAAATTCAATGTTTTAAAATTACTCATTTTGTCTAGATTTACTTGTTAAATTTTGACTAGCTATATCTATCAAAGAAAATAATATTTCCTCTATTTCAATTTATATTGCTTACATTTTTTTAGTCATTTTAAAAAAGAATGATATATTTTGACATTTAGTAAGAATTTAACTTTAAAATATTTATTTTATCCTTAATAAAATAATTTATATTCACACAGACAACTATGACTTATTTTATGGCATAAGTTTCAAAAATCTTTTTATCTTAAGTCAAACTTAAGTCATAATTGGGACATAGTGAGTAATTAATATAACGAGTTTATTATTTTACCCATATTAACTGATATTCTCTCTGTTCCTAATTACTTGTCCATTTTTATAAGGTTTTCAACAAATTCTACGTTTTGTAAAGTAATTAATTGAGGACATAATAGTTATAAAAATTTATCTTTTTTGGTTCTTTCTTGTTTTGTCAAAAATGACAATAAAATATATACTCTATTTAACAAGTAAATTCGAAAGGAGGAAGTAGATGATTTGACGACTCCCTTTGTTTTGGAAAAGAAAAAGAGTAGAATTATAGGCAACATAAGAATGGAATGAAGCAATGTGATTGGCCCTGCCAACACTCACGTCTCCTGTGCCTTGTGACATATTCTCCATTGACTCCATTACTTTCTTCCTTCCTCTTTTCTCATTTTCTCTCTATCTTCTTCCCTTTTCTCCATCTGCATCGATAATCGTAGTTCAACTATTATCTAACTCTCTCAAAGGGAAGAAGAAAAGCAAAGAATCTCTGCAAAACTCTAAACCCCATCAAGCATCTATTCCCATTCCTTCTTTTTCTCTCTTTAAGAACAACCCCTTAATCCTATAGGGAGGACCTACCTGTCTTGGAGAACTTCAAATGAGAATTTTGGGAATTTTCATTTTCTTGATTCTGTTTACTTTCGCTTTTGCAAATGAAGATTTTAATACCCATGTGGTTGATAGGCCATTGATTGTTGAGTTTTTTGAAAATAATGAACCCCATTTGAAGAGAACGCTTCATTTAGAGTGTACTAGTTGGAGGTTTGCTGTGGAGGCTAATAATTTAAGCCCATGGAAGATAATTCCACAGGAATGTGCTCATTACGTGAGACAATATGTTACTGGTGGAGCTTATATCATGGAGATTGATAGAGTTTCCAGTGAAGCTGGAGCCTTTGCTGAAAGCATGGAATTGGGGGAAGATGGAAAAGATGTCTGGATTTTTGATGTTGATGAGACTTTGCTTTCGAATCTTCCATATTATTATCAACATGGTTATGGGTACGAGTCTCATTAACTTTCCTTGTTTGGGCACACATCGACTAATTAAACACATGCTTCAATCCACAAACACAAATGTCGAATTGGGTTTCCTTTTCAACTTTACTAGTAGAAATGGAACTTTGTTTATTATACTAGAAGCTATATTTCAGTTTTTTGAGCATTGTTCAATGTGTTCTTGTATGCTACTGATCATTTTTGTTGATTTTCTGATAAGGTATTTTGGGGGGTTATTTGTAGGTCGGAGGTTTTTGATAGTGTGGAATTCGATAAATGGGTTGAGAAGGGAGTGGCACCAGCAATTGGATCAAGTTTGAAGCTTTATCAAGATGTTATGAGGCTAGGATTCAAAGTTTTCTTGTTGACTGGGCGCAGCGAAAGACACAGAATTGTTACAGTGGAGAATTTGATGAATGCTGGGTTTCAGGATTGGGACAAGCTCATATTGAGGTGAGTTATAAGTTATAACTGCTTCAGCTTTTATATCAATGGAAATGAGTTATTATAACTTCAAATTTTGAAAATGGAAAATTAGGTATGAAATGAGTCATTTATAACTTAAAATTTTGAAAAAGGAATTAGCTATGAGATATGAGACGTTAAGACTGAATTTTGAATAGCTGTTAAGGGATGTAAGTATTCTTCCCAGTTGGCACGGTATATGGTCTGTTTTGGTAAGGCTTCTCCTTATCTGATCTAGGTCACAGCCAATCGATGTCTCAATCCCAAAATAGTTAAGATCAATTGGATGAATGATATGTATCTATTCGGTTCCATTTCATTCTTGTTTGTATGGCAAATCAGAGATACTTTAAAATTAGAACCCTTATTTAAGTAGTGATCTTGCTAACTTAGGAAGAATCAAACAGTTTCTCCTTGAGAATGAACTTAGTTAGAGGGAAGTTTGATGAGTAATTCATCATTAACTCAAAGCAGTAGTTGCTTTTGCATTATTGCTACGCTCAGCTTAGTTGGTCTTAAAGTTATTGCTGCATATATTGTACTCTCTGATCTTAATCCAGGGATTAGAACTAAAATTTATTTGTCAGTCAATAGATAGATAAGTTCTATCCAAGAATTCGACATATGAAGCCTTACCTAGATGATAACTAGTTAATCTAGAGGTACTAAGACTATAAGAGTCCGCGTTCAAATTGCCTTACCTAGATGATAACTCCAGAACTCAAGAAGAAATAGGAACAATTCTAGAGATAATAATCCATGTAGGGTAAGGTTTTAAACAAATAAAATCAGATAGTTTTAGAGCTTGAGTAGCATGTGCAGAAGAGGTTTGCTTCTTGATACCCCTAAGTCATTGATGTTAGTGTGTCTGTCTTTCAATCTCTCTCTGCATATGGAAATTCTTTTCCAGGTAGAAGTATTTGAGTATAAAAGTATTCAAAGGAGTCTGCATGAGACTTCCTTTTAAGGGAGTAAGAAGTGGAGTATTTTCCATATAATGTAATGACAGTTTATCAACTAGATAGGCAAATCCATCAGAATGGTTATTGGAAGGAATATGATGAAATAAAACCAGAAAAAAAGTAGTAAAGTAAAAAAACTCTTATTCATTCTGTAGTTCTGAGATCTTTTGATATCTGCAACTAGTCCCCATGACTTCAAAACGGAAAAGAGACTCCGGATTTCTCAATCAAAATGCATATTATTCATCTAGGTGAACCTATAGCAAACATATTTAGTTTTGTGTTTTAATTGACTAAGTTTGTTAATGTAGGGTGACAACATGTTAAAATTCTGGATTAATGTTTGTTATGCAGGGGGTCAGAGGATCATGGCAAATCAGCCACAATTTATAAATCAGAGAAAAGGAATGAGATGGTAGAAGAGGGGTTGAGAATAGCGGGTAACTCTGGAGATCAGTGGAGTGATCTGTTAGGCTCCTCTGCATCGATTCGTTCTTTCAAGCTTCCTAACCCAATGTACTACATTCCTTGACATCCCCAATATATTTTCTGCTGCAAACAATGGAAACTTACTTCTTTGAACAAGAAAATCCATGAATGGACTAATGTAACCATGTCATAATGGATGCAGTTGTGCACAATCCACATCTCTCTCTGATTGCTTTATACTTCTACTAACATATATAGATTGACAACAACAAAATATAACTTCCTCTATTGTGAAAGTTGATCCTTTTTTTAAAAAAGAAGTGAAAGAGCCAAACTTGTGACTACCTTAACCCCTAATGGGAACTGGAACTAAATTGTGCCATAAAATTTGTTGCCATAGTATTTACTCATTTTGATTCAATTTGTTTGTTTGGTGTTTGACAAGTAGGTAGAAATTATTGTCCCAAAAACGTTTTGTATAATCTAGACAAATACTATATGAGAGTAAAGATAAAGGGTAGGAATATGAGTGTGGGGATAAAGGCGGGGTGTGTTGGGACACACAAAAGAGACAATTAATGTGAAATGCTATTTATTGAATTTGTTTACCTACTTTCATTATACAAGTCATTTTTACTCATATGTAAGAAACTTATTTACCTTAAAAAAATATTTTTTTCAACTAAATATGAACAAAATTTGAAAACTATTTTCCGTATTACAAAACACATCGCAAGAGTTGGTTAGATAGCATTTATTGAAATTAATTAGTGTGGCAATACGTAGTGAACAAACATTGATCATATATGTCCTTTGTTTGTGCTTTCATATTCACTACCATCTTCAAAAAATTTAGGGTTCGTTTGATAGAATGTATTAGAGAATTAATTTATGTATTAATTATGATATTATTCAATTTTTTGTTCGATAAAATATATAATGTATGTATTAGTTATACATTTTGTTTAATAATATGGGGTGTATAATAAATACACTATTAATTATGATATTAGCAATATATAATGGTAATTAATACATGGATTAGTATGGTTAAAGATATGACTGTTTAATACACCAAATCAAATAAGATGAGAAAAAATTTCAGTATAACTAATCAATATTATTAAAAAAGCTCTATTCAGTACTATTCTTATACATTCTCACAAACAACCGTTTAAAATTTCTCCCATATTTCTTAATTAATTCTTTTGTGCTGCCCAATGAAGGAATCTCCGAGTTTATTTTTCAAGTTGAGGGTATCAATATCATGCCTCTTGAGAAAAAGTAAAGCTGATATAAGCTCTTAAAATTCTATTTGAGAAAGTCTTATTATTAATTATTATAAGCCTTAATTAATATAAACCCTATGTACTGAACATCAAAGAAGCGTCAAACAGTTGACACTCAATTACATTAATTAATTGAATGTCGGTGTCTTTGAGTAAGGATTAAGTCAGCACCAAAAAAATAATACTAATATATCGGCGCCCAAATTTTGTGGTGTAGTTGTGAAACTGCTTCATCTTTAATTAGAAGTTTTCGATTTGAACTTTGGGTATGAAAGAATTTTTTTTTGGAAGCGTCAACCCCCAAATGAATCCAATAGTATACAATTCAAATTTCTTCGAGCCTCCAATATAAATTTCGAACACGGAGGAAAAAAAAAGTCAGCACCCAAAATTCTTTAAAGTCAGAGCTCAGCTCTGTTTACATTTTAATTTCAACGCTACCTAACCCATCATTTTCTCTACTATTTTTTTATCACTCAACTTCTCCAGCCAATGCACTTCATCATTATTGGCTTATTGCCAAACAATTTTTTCACGGCACCATTTTAAATTACATAGGGTAAAGAGTCAGATATATACTAGACTTTATTACCATTACAAATCTAACGTAAGTGAAAAGATTAATTTTAAAAAATAAAATCCATGTAAGTATATTTGATCTTTTGCAAAGTTAAGGCCTTTAAGGGTACATTTGATCCTTCTCAGTTCTCACACATGAGATTATTTTTTTTGCCTTTTTTAGTTTAACAAATAATTTGAGTTTATTATCTTGATAATCAGATTTATTTTTCGCTCTTCTTCTTATGAAAATTATTATAGATATACCAATTTTTCTTTTGCAGATACAAAAATAAAAAATTACAAAATAACCATAAAAAAATAATCTTAAATTTTTCTTGCTCTTTTTTTATTTTTTCATTCACACTTTTTTCTTTTTATTTCTCGTATTTTCACACTTAAAATAAAATATAAAACTCTAATATTAAAAATATGCTTCAATAATATTCATATGAATTTTCCACAAGAACTAAATTGTGTTTTAGTATGAGTATTTAAAGAAGAACAAAAGAAAATAGTCACGCAACTCATTGTCCTTCTACTTGCTCCAACATTTGACTTTATTTTTATTCTCATTAACACTAATTATTCCAACATAAATCACGTCCATAATATAAAAAAAATAAAATAGTTACGTTATTTATAAACTTAAATTTCTTTTCTATTATTTTCTTTTTTTATTATCTTATTCAAAAATCAAATGATCCCTGAGTTCAACAATATCTCACAATAAATGTTTGTAGCATAAGCAATTATCTAGCTAGGTCAACAACATTTGCTTTCTGCTTTAAATCTAACCATATATATATTTATTAGCTGTTTAATCATGAATGAAAATGGAAATATTTAACAAATATTTTAAATAAGTACTTATTTATTAAATCGGCTCATTTATTTCAATTTCAAAATTCAAATTTGAAAAATACATTAAGGAGTTCTTTTTAAGTTTTTTCAATTTTTTTCCTCACATAGCTTTAACTCTTGTTTTCGTATTTCAATACATTGACAAACTCTTAATAATCCTTTTTAAAACTTGGCTAGTAGCTAGTACTTGTTCTTTTAAAAAAAATAAAAATAAAAATATAAATCCATTCTTGTTCAAGTTTGATTTATATTTCCTAACAAACTCATCCCAAATCAAAATAATGTTACTTAATTAATTACTTTGATCACATTACTAATTAGTCCTCTACTGCATCCACCTAATTAATGTAGAAGTCTCTCAACAGTATGGTTCTAAATTTGGCAGGACCAGAAAAGTTGCCCAAAAAATAAGTTGTAAGCTATTGGAAATAAAATAATCATCAACTCTAGAACTTTTTTGTAAGTTAATTGTTACTAACTTCTAAGACGAAAATTATATCCCTTTTTTCTCATGCTAGATGGTTGTGTTTTTTCTAATAATGTCTTAAATTTAATGCACTTTTAAGTCGTTAATTAATTATGTACGTTTGTATTAAAATCTTAATACGTGAAAACAACAGTGTCACCATGCACAATAAATCAATTAATAACAAAAATCTTGAAGGGAAAGAATAATTATTTCACTTTTTTTTCCTGAGTTGAACTCCGAATAATATATTTGGTCATAAAATTTTAAAATTCAACTTTAGAATTTTCAAGAATTTGAAAAATAACAAAAACATGTTTTCTTTTTTGTCACTCCAAATTACTCACAAAAAAATAAAATAAAACACAACTTCAGTTTGTAAATATCACTTTTTCACTTTAATTTTTTTAATTTTTTTTTTGCGATGAAACATGACGAAACGTCCACTGGAAAGAGAGTAAGTGCACCTTTCCTACAACGTATGTGGGGTTCCAACCCCCATTTTGTTAAAGTCTTAAGTTGGTACAACTACATACCAACTAAATCTTACCAAGATAACTACATGGTTGCAAAGTTTGAAACTTTGGTATTTTCATGATGTCATTGGTGACATCATTAGGAGTAGATTTCTCCTATAAATAGAGAGCCATTTGCTCATTTCTAAAACACACCAAGTTAGAGAGAAAAAACCATTTTGAGAGCAAAGTAAGGTATTCCATAGACTACAAGAAAAATAGTCTGTGAAGAAAAATAAAGTGTGAGCAATATTTAGTAAGGTGGAAATAAAAAAAGTGTTATTCTTTTTGAGTGTGTAGTAGTCACTTTGAGTATTGTATTCGTGACTACAAAGTGTAAAATTCCTTACTATAGTGATATCAGTTGCTCCTCTTGGCCCGTGGTTTTTCCCTTATTTAGAAGGGTTTCCACGTAAAATTCTTGGTGTCATTATTTTTCCATTTTATTTCCATTACTTTTATCATATATTTTTTTATGCTTGTCCGCATTTTTCCAACAAACTGGTATCAGAGCCAATGTTTTATCTGAGTATGCTTTGTGGTTGCAGCACAGTCTGAACTTCCACATCAGAAAAGATTTACTTTGGTTTACAATAACTATATTTTTTGGGATAAACAATGGAAGCCAACACAAGTAGAATGTTTACTTTGAATGGTGTTAATTATGCCATTTGGAAGGGAAAAATGGAAGATCTTCTTTATGTCAAGAATTTTTATCAACCAGTCTTTACCACTATAAAGCCTGATAATAAAACAGATGAAGAGTGGAATCTGTTGCACAGACAGGTTTGTGGATTCATTAGGCAATGGATTGATGATAATGTGTTGAACCATATTTTTGGGGAGACACATGCTCGAACCCTATGGGAGCATCTTGAAAGCATGTATGCTCGGAAGACTGGCAACAACAAAATGCTCTTAATAAAGAAGATGTTGAGTTTAAAGTATCATGATGGTTCTCCGATGACAGACTATCTAAATAATTTTCAGGGGATCATGAACCAATTATCTGCTATGGGCATTAAATTTGATGAAGAAATTCAAGGCTTGCTTCTACTTGGTTCCCTCTAGACTCTTGGGAAACATTTAGAACTTCATTGTCAAATTCTGCTCTAGATGGTGTGATCTCAATGTATTCCGCCAAGAGTAGTGTCTTGAACGAAGAGATGAGAAGAAAATCTCAAGGTTCTCCTTCGTCGGATGTCTTGATAACTGGTTCCAGGGATAGAAACAAAACTCATGGTTCTCGAAATAGAGAACAAAATAGGAGTAAATCCAGAGACAGACTTAAGGATATTAAGTGCTATCATTGTGGCATGAAATGGCACACAAAGAGGTTCTGCAAGAAGTTGAAGAGGGAGAACAAAAACAAAGAGGAAACTAAAGAAGATGGCAATGAAAATTGCCTAGCCACCGTCACCACCGAAGATCTTATTACCATCATTGATGCATATATGATAAATATTGCATGTGATGAGTCAATCTGGGTTGTGGACACTGGTGTCGCATCTCACGTGACATCGAGGAATGATTTTTTCTCTTCCTATACTCCTGGTGATTTTGGAACCTTAAGTATGGGTAATAAGACTGTTTTTAGGGTGGGTGGTATTGGTACAATTTGTTTGGAAACTTGTGTTGAAACTAAACTAGTTTTGAACAATGTGAAACATGCTCCTGATGTTCGTCTTCACCTGATTTATGTTGGTGTTTTGGATGGTGAAGGATATGTTAGTACCAACGGTGATGGAAAATGGAAACTCATTAAGGGTTCCTTGGTTGTGGCTCGTGGTAACAAACGTCGTGGTCTATATTGGACTACGACTTCTACTTGTGTCGATATGGTAAATGCGGTTGAGAGCGATGACTCTTCAATATTATGGCACAAGAGGCTTAGCCACATCAGCGAAAAGTGACTTAATGTTCTAGCTAATAAGAAATTATGGTCAAATTTCAAAAGTGCTAAATTAGAAAAGTGTGAGCACTGCTTGACTGGTAAACAAAATAGAGTTTCCTTTAAGTCTTACCCTTCTTCAAGAAAGACAGAGTTGCTTGAATTGGTGCACTCTGATTTATGCGGTCCAATGAAGACAAGGACATTGAGTGGTGCACTCTACTTTGTCACTTTTATTGATGACTGCTCGAGAAAACTTTGAGTCTATGTCTTGAAAACTAAAGACCAAGTGTTAGGTGTCTTCAAGTAGTTTTAGGCTTCAGTTGAAAGAGAAACTGAAAATAATCTGAAATGTATTCGTACTGATAATGGTGCTGAATATTGTGGACCATTTGATGAATACTGCAAGCATCAAGGTATTAGATACCAAAAGACTCCTCAACTCAATGGTTTGGCTGAGAGGATGAACATGACCTTGATGGAAAGAGTTAGATGTTTGCTTTCTGAAGTAAAGTGTCGAACTCATTTTAGGGTGAGACTTTATTTACCGCTGCACATGTTATTAATCTATCTCCTGTTGTTGCTTTGGAAAGTGATGTACCAAATAGTGTTTGGTATGGAAATGATGTTTCCTATGACCATTTGAGAGTATTTGGTTGCAAAGCATTTGTACATGTGCCGAAAAATGAGAGGTCAAAGTTAGATGCCAAGACAAGGCAATACATCTTCATTAGATATGGCCTTGATGAAATTGGTTACAGGCTATATGATCCAATTGAGAAGAAACTCGTGAGAAGCCGTGATATTATTTTCATGAAGAATCAAACAATTAAAAATATTGACAGAGCAAATAAGCTAGAATCTTCAAGTTTTGATGGCATAGTTCATCTAGATGAAGTTCCTCACGCAAGTATGCATGATGTTGTTGGGCTTGATGATCATGGTGACGCCCATAATCATGTATCGAATCAACATGTTGATAGTGATAATAAAAATGATATTGTTATTGATGATCCTCATGCTCATGAAGTTGTGAACGAATCAAATATTTCGCTTAGGAGGTCCACAAGACAACGAGTTTCTTCCTCTAGTTATTCACCCAATGAGTATGTATTACTCACTGATGGGTAGAACCTGAATGTTATGAAGAGGCCATGTAAGATGAGCACAAGGATCAATGGATTGAAGCCATGCTAGATGAGATTAAGTCTCTACATGGGAACCACACTTATGAGTTGGTAAAATTTTCCAAGGACATGAGAGCTTTGAAAAACACGTGGGTATTCAAAGTTAAAGTTGAAGAACACAACTTGAAGCGCAGGTACAAAGCTAGATTGGTTGTTAAGGGATTTGGCCAAAGGAAAGGTATTGACTTTGACGAAATATTTTCTCATGTTGTCAAAATGTCCTCGATTCGTACAGTTCTGGGTTTGGCTGCTAGTCTTAATTTAGAGATTGAGCAGATGGATGTGAAGACGGTTTTCCTTCACAGTGACCTAGAAAAAGAAATTTATATGGAACAACCTGAGGGCTTCAAAGTAGAAGGTAAAGAAAATTTTGAGTGCAAACTCAAAAAGAGTCTTTATGGCTTAAAGCAAGCTCCTAGACAATGGTATAAGAAGTTTGAATTTGGTATGGGGGAGCAAGGCTATAAGAAGACTTATTCAGATCATTGTGTATTTGTACAAAAAAAAATTGACAATGATTTTATCATCCTTTTGTTATATGTGGATGATATGTTGATTGTGGGCAAGAATACTTTCAAGATTGACGAGTTGAAGAAAGAGTTGTGTAAGTCTTTTGCTATGAAAGACTTGGGTCATGCCAAAAAAAAATTGGGCATGAGAATTACTCGTCTCAAAGATGAAAGGAAGATTTATTTGTCATAGAAGAAGTACATTGAACGTGTACTAGAGCGCTTCAATATGAAGAATGCTAAGCCTGATAGCACACCTCTTGTTGGTCATATGAAGTTGAGCAAGAAAATGTGTCCTAAAGCTAGGGAGGAAAAAGAGAGCATGGCCAAAGTTTCATATTCCTCCGTCGTCGGAAGTCTAATGAATGCAATGGTATACACTAGACTTGATATTGCTCACGCAGTCGGTGTTGTCAGCAGATTTCTCGACAATCCGGAAAAAGAGCATTGGAAAGCTGTGAAGTGGATACTCAGGTATCTTAGAGAAAGCTCAGATGAATGCTTGTGTTTTGGAGCATCAAATTCAATCTTGAAGGGCTATACAAATGCTGATATGGCAGGTGACCTTGATAACAGAAAATCCACTACTGGATATCTGTTTACTTTTTCAGGGGGAGCTATATCATGACAATCAAAGTTGCAGAAATGTGTTGCACTATCTACAACTGAAGCTGAGTATATTGCGGCTACTGAAGCCAGTAAAGAGATGATATGGCTAAAGCGATTTTTTCAAGAGCCTGGTTTGCATCAGATGGAGTATATTGTCTATTGTGACAGTCAGAATGCAATAGACTTGAGCAAGAACTCCATGTACCATGCAAGGACAAAACACATCGACGCCAGATATTATTGGATTCGTGAGGAAGTGGAAAGTGAATCATTTCACGTCAAAAAGATTCACACAAGTGAAAATCCTGCAGATATGCTGACCAAGATGATACTGAAAGACAAGTTCGAGTTATGCAAAGAACTTGTGGATATGAGCTCTCTCTAAAGAAGATGAATATACCTCCTTCCAGTGAATGGGACTGGAGGGGGAGATTTGTGGGGTTCCAGCCCCCATTTTGTTAAAGTCTTAAGTTGGTACAACTACATACCAACTAAATCTTACCAAGATAACTATATGGTTGCAAAGTTTGAAACTTTGGTATTTTTATGATGTCATTGGTGACATCATTAGGAGTAGATTTCTCCTATAAATAGAGAGTTATTTGCTCATTTCTAAAACACACCAAGTTAGAGAGAAAAAATCATTTTGAGAGCAAAGTGAGGTATTCCATAGACTACACAAGAAAAATAGTCTGTGAAGAAAAATAAAGTGTGAGCGATATTTTAGTAAGGTGAAAATCAAAAGAGTGTTATTCTTTTTGAGTGTGTAGTAGTCACTTTGAGTATTGTATTCGTGACTACACAGTGTAAAATTCCTTACTATAGTGATATCAGTTGCTCCTCTTGGCTCGTGGTTTTTCCCTTATTTAGAAGGGTTTTCACTTAAAATTCTTGGTGTCATTATTTTTCCATTTTATTTCCATTATTTTTACCATATATATTTCTGTGCTTGTCTGCGTTTTCCCAACAATGTACGGGGCCGGATAATAACAACTTGAGAAACCAATCCAACCAAATCGATTATCGACCAAAAAACAGCTGTACATTATTAAGGTTCAATGAGGTAGTTGTTGCAATTCATGATTTGTAATTGTAAGAGTAAAATCAAGTAGTACTATCAAACGTTTGATTAGGAGCATTAGATTCGAATCTCGAAAATAAAGTTACTTTTAGTAAAAAATGTTTTATTTTTAAAATGAAACTTTTAAGCATATTCAAATTAATTAAAGCTTAAAATGAGTATGAAATATCAAACGAAAAATTAAAAATTAAATTGTATGAGTACTACATAGAGATAAAATAAAAGGATTGGGCACTATAAAGTGTTAGATAGAATTATATGCCTATTAAATAACTACGAAATAATATAATTCTTACATATGATTTCTGAATTTATACCGAAATAATTTGCGAGATGAAAAATTCTCCAACAACAAACAACCGTTCAAGCTTTTGGGTTTGCAATCATCCTCACGTGGTAGGATGGGGCCAAATCCTCTTGATTATGCTAGAAAAAGAGAATTACCAAAAAAAAGAAAAAAAAGCAAGATTAATAGTGGGGACAGTAACATATGATTATGAATAATAATTAAGACAAGGAACTACCACCAAATTTTAAATGAAAAAATTGACAAGTCAAATGTAGCATTCTTTCTCATAAATAACATCAGAATACATTGATATAAGGAAAATTGAGAGACTAAGACCTTGAAAAGAGAAGGTGAAGATGTCACAAATCTTTAATATTTTGAATTACATATTTTGTAACACATTCAAAATTACTAGATCATTTAGTTTTTTTTTTCTACTTACAAGTTGATTAGATATCCATTGTCCAATGCAATCAAGAGTGACAACGTGGGTTATCAACTTATCATAATCATGAAAGTTCAAGGTTATCAGAAAATATTAGGTGATTCATATATACCTAAATCTTAGTGTATAAAATTATTTGATGGCTATTGTATTATAGGTATCAGATGAAATAATCAAGGTGTAACAAATAAATATGAATGTTATTTACATTTATAGAGTTCAACTGAACTTGAATTCAGCAATTCAACAAATATTTAAATTTGTTTACTGAATTTCTAAATTTTTTAATTATTAAATCTAAAGCTATTTTTGGAAACAATATTCATGATTCTACTTCCACTTCTGAAAAGGCAATCTCAAAAAAAAAAAAAAAAAAAATTTTTAAAAAAACTAGAAGTTGTAGTGGCACTAAAAACATATGGTCAAAATTCAAAAATGAATAGGAAGTACCAAAAAAGTGAAAGAAGCAATAGGGAAGCATGCCACCTTGTTTCTTTGTCTCTTTGTAATGGCATTTTATACTAGCCTTGTTTTTCTCCACTTTTCAAGAAACTTTTATACAACAGACAAATAATTATGTCACTCACTACATACTATCCAATATGTAAAATGGACCATATAACATCCTACTCCCTTTAATTCCCATTATACTTCCATCACTTTTTTTCCGTACAACGATATATTGTTGAACTTCATTAAAAAATTACATCGTATATAAATTTAAAATTATCTTTAATATATACAAAGCAAGTGTTAAATTTTCTTGTTATATTTTACATTTTCTTATCGAGAATCCTATCTTTATCGTAACGATAACTCGTTCCTCTTAGCTACATGTATATAATTTGTTTCTTTTGGTTTAGGTATATGTTGTTGGTTGGGATTTGTCACTTGTCAAGGAAATGGTCCAAAGAGGCAAAGGATACTTCGTGGAGTCCTCTTTCGTTTTAGAAGTGTTATTCCAATTTGTGGGGGTCTTTATTCCCAACGTGCAACCACCAACAAATGCTTTAGGTATTTTTCAACAAGAAAATCCCTTTAAAATATTACCCTCTTCTATATCTTTACCCTTTTCAAAGATAGGTTGAGTAACAAGTAGGTTGGGTGTTGGGCTGAGCTTGAGTCGAGTTCGAGTTAACTCTTTAATATTTAGTTTTACGTAGTGCTACGCTAGTAAAAAAATTTAGATTTATAATAAGTTAGTTGATTAAGAGAAATATAAGTATAAGTAGTTTAATTTGGTGATTACATATATAGAGTCTGAATTAGAGATTAAATTAAATAATGTTAACTTTACACTGAACAAAATAATCATTAATAAAATATTGAATTTATTTAATTTCTGAATTCTTCAATTTAGAATATTAGTTGATTTTGCACCATCCATAAAATAGTATTAAGTAACGATGTCTATAAAGAGTTTAATTGTATTAAATCAAGGGAAAATGGTCAAAAATGCCCTTAAACTATGTGAAAGGAACAAAAATGCCCTCCGTTTATAGTTTGGCTAAAAAATGCCCTACCGTCAATACTTTGGTTCAAAAATGCCCTTGCAGTCGATACTTTGGTCCAGAAATGCCCCTATAGTTACAAAATGGATCAAAATGTCCTTTTCCGAAGAAATATATATATATATATTTAAACACACATCTTCTTCCTAATTAAAATATTATTAAAGAACACTATTCTTGTTTTTTTTCTTCTAAAATCACTTTAACCAAATAAAAATGTCGGAAATATTTTTTTTCTTCTTAATCTCATTTTATCAATTAAAATAGAATAACTTCATGTACCCTTTCGACAAATATTATATGTCATATATATAAGATCATAGTATATCTATCATTAATTTATATTTATTTAACGATAAAAAATAATGATAATAAAATAAGAAATATTTTTTTTTTGAATTGAAGTATGATAAACATTCGCTAATTTTAAAAAAAAACATTATTGGAAAAATAAAAGGGAAAAAGGACAAATATACCCCCGAGCTATCGTAAATGGTATGTAGATACATCCGTCATACTTTTGGGACATTGGCGCCCCTGCCCTCCAAAAACTAGAGCATATATGCCATTCACTCTAACGAAAGACTAAACAGGGACACATGACACAATCTTATCCGTCGATCCAATATTTAATAAATATCGGGTTGGTGGATAAGATTATGACACGTTTATGTCCTTTAGTTTAAAGGATATATATGATCTAGTTTTTGGACGGCAGAGGCATCAATGTCTCAAAAGTATGACAGAAGGTATCTACATACCATTTATGATAGTTCGAGGGTATATTTGTCATTTTTCCCAAAAGAAAATAATAATATATTTATTTGGAAAATGAGCATTTTTGACCCATTAAATAAGAATATTTTTTGACCAATGTATTGACGGCAAGAGCATTTTTCGACCAAACTAAAAAGGGAGGACATTTTTGTTCCTTTCGCATAGTTTAAGGGCATTTTTGAACCAAAGTATTGACGATAAGAACATTTTTTAGTCAAACTATAAACTGAAGGCATTTTTGTTCCTTTCACATAGTTTAAGGGCATTTTGACTCTTTTCCCTTAAATCAATTAGAGAAGTACACAATTATAAATTAATTTTTAATAAATACAGTAATAATTATTGAATTGATGTTTTGCTAACTTAATTAAGATTAATGAATGAATTTTAAAGTAATCATTACATGACCAAAACGAGCCCCTTTTTCTTCTCTCTTCCATTTCTCCCTCTCTTTTTTATTTGACAGAGACGAAGAATATCACTCTATCAATAACAAGAAAAAAAAAGTAACTTTACCTAATCAAGTTGACTCGAGCTAAATTTTGATCAAAATTGAATTGAGCTGAGTCGGCTCTGCTCGTTGCACATGCCTATATACGTAATACTTCATATGTTTTATTATGTGTCGTAGTTTAACGAGATATGAAGTGTAAAAAAGTATAAAAAACTTTTAAATTTCACGATAATAAATTAAAGATATATATAAAATATATTTTTTTAATTTTGTGCTTCTAAACCTAACACTATTTTGGTGAGGATGGAGGGAATGGGATGGAGAGGCAATTAATACAAAGAAAAATAGAGCATAAACATGAGATGAAGAAATGAATTCCTTCCATATAAACGGCACATGCCACCATCTGTTCTCTCTTTCTCTTGCCAACTCCCTTCTCCCTCTCTCTCCTCTCTCTCTCTTTCCCTCTCTCTGCGGCAACTTTCTTCACAAAGCCAAAGTCCTCTTCAAGATTTTGTTTTCCCACAATCTCCTTAAAAACCCCATTTCTCTGCTTCCATTCCCATAAAAAATGATTACATTTTCAAGACTTGCCCTTTTCTAACCAGATCTTGAATCTTCCTTTTTTCCATTAAAATGTCATAAAGTTTCAATCTTTTTAACACCCAAGTGTCAGTTTTTTCAAGAAAATGGAACACAAGCATATGCTCATACTTATTATAGTACCATGTTCAGTAGCTGCTTTAATTGTTTTGTTGTTAGTGATCTATTTATGTTCAAGGAAAAGAGGGGAAATTGTTTCTAGGGATGTTGAAACTAGTTTTGAGGTTAAAGAAAGAGATGGGGTTGAAAAAGATTTGTTGATCAAGTTTCAAGATGGTGAAGATCTTACTGTGTATGAAATCTTGGATGCCCCTGGTGAAGTTATTGGGAAATCAAGTTATGGAACTTTATACAGGGCTAGTTTGCTGAGTATTGATAGACTTACATTGTTGAGGTTCTTGAGACCAGCTTGTACTATCACAATGAAAGAAGTTGTGCCTGTAATGGAGCTTTTGGGGTCTTCAAGGCATCCTAATTTGGTGCCTTTGTGTGCATTTTATGCAGGGCAAAGAGGAGAGAAACTGATGGTACATCCTTTTTATCGTCATGGTACTTTAGCTCAATTGATTAGAGGTATGTGCCCTTGCTATTTTAAAAAAAATTCAAGTATTAAAATTGTTCGTGTGGGACTATACTGGATATGTTGTTGTCGTTGTAAGTATTAGAATTGTGATACCATAATTTTAAAACACAATGACTTGAGTTCTAACAAATCTTTAAGCCTATGGTGTGGTGTTTATTCAAAAAAGTTTGTCTTGGAAATAGAATAAGAAAAAACAAGAGTGGTCATTTTAATGATTTGTAGCATCTGGCAGGAGATGCTTGATTTTCACAATAATTTCTGTTTTCTTCTATTGGTTAGTAATACAAAATTTTCATGGCAAAAAGTGGGATCTTGATTTTGCCATTTGGTGCCTTGAAAAAAGTCTCATTCAATCATTTTCTCACAACTGTAAGGGACTTCAATAATTAGATATCTATATGCAGTTTGAATTTTTAGGTCCTTTGATTGTTCCCTTTTCTTTTTCACTTTTTTTTTTTGGTGACATCTCAACAACACTGTTTCTGAATCTGGAACTGGAAAGCACAGATGAACTTGACTCTCTTCCATTTTTTTCGAATATTTTTTTATATTATAGTTCTCCATATTTTGTGTTGAAAAAGTTTGTTTTCTGGATTTAAATGGAATTTGTTTTCTTCTGCTTATTTAAAAACCTACACATTGCAGTGTTATAGTTTAACATATCTTGCCTCAAATTTCAGTTAGTTTTCTTGTCAATTTAGAACCTAATAGTAGGTACTTTGTCAAAATTATAGTTTCATTAATAACTAATCCGTGTTAAGTTGAACCACTCTCAAGTCTAAAGTATACACATGTATTAGTTTTCAATATATGTCTCAAGTATACAAATGCATTTGTTTTAAGAAAATTGTGTCTAATGATACAGACGGGAACGGTGAGGCTCATAAATGGCACATCATATGTAGGATCTCCATTGGCATTGCTCAAGGACTAGACTATCTTCACACAGACTTAGAAATTCCCATAATCCATGGAAATCTCAAGTCGAATAATATACTTTTGGATCGACACTTCAGGCCATATGTGTCCGATTTTGGATTGCATCTTCTCTTGAATCCAACTGCAGGCCAAGAAATGCTTGAAGCTTCAGCAGCTCAGGGGTATAAAGCCCCTGAATTGATCAAGATGAGAGAAGTTAGCGAAGAAACTGATATTTACAGCCTTGGGGTTATCTTGTTAGAGTTATTAACAGGGAAAGAACCATTCTACAGGAAACCAAATTTTGATAAGGATATTTATTTGCCTAATGCCATTCAAAGTGCGATTCTTGATCATAGAGTTGCGGATTTATATCATCCACAAATTCTGGTTAGCCAAACTGATGATGGGCAAAGGGCGGTTAATGAAGATCATGTCTATGAATTCCTTCAGCTTGCCGTGGCTTGTTGTTCTCCCTCACCAGCTCTTAGGCCTACTATTAAGCAGGTCCTCAGCAAGCTTGAAGAAATTGGAAAGTAAAAGGGACAATTTTTATGCTTCTGCTCGAAGCATGACGTGTTTCGTCTGACTGACTTCATCAAATCGATCGATATCAACATACTTTAGGTCATGATACGCATGCTGATACAACACACTGACTTCTTGTGAGGAAACTAGTTTTTGAGGACATGTCTTAATTCCCTGTGTGCAATCACAGCAAGAAAATGTTATGAAACTTATATCAATTGGCAAGAACTATGAAGTTGGTGTTCAGTCTTTTGGCAAAGCAGAAGTTTTCACCTCAAGAATCAGAAGTAATGTCATCCTCAAGATTCGAAAAGTCTTATTTTGTGACTCACACAACTGATACTAGTTGTGTGAGACTCTGTCTCACAAAAAATTAGACCCAAAAGTGTAAGATTTGAGTCTACGTTTTCGTGAGACAGAAAGAAGCCTCACACAACTAATATCAGCGTTGTCATAAAGGAAGTGGTTGACGGATTAGGAAGGTATACATCGCGATATGACCAAAATATTTGTAAAATACAGTCAAAGATTAGAGAGTGACATTTAATTAGTTTATCCTGTGATAGGAGATAACAAGCAGTGGACTTGCCTTAATTTCAGAGAAAATCTGGTGACAGTTGGAAGGATCCATAATATATGATTACCAACAACCAGTTGTGAAGTGTTTTGTTGTTTTTGGTTAAAAGCTTAAACATTAGTTAGAAAAGACACACTGTTTCAGCAACAAGACAAAGAAGAGCCATTTTCCATCATTGAAATTATTGATCTGCCAGTTTTGTCATTGTGTGACAAAGTTAACACCATAAGATTTATAAGCTTACTATATAGATTTGATTACTGTATTCTCCTTTCTCTTACGTATGCATTATATCAAGATGCTCTCTCTCTGTTTCCCAATGCACGTGCACATACTATCACACAAAAAAATATGTAAGATAATTTCTTCTCATCTGCTTAAATTCTTTATTGATCGAGAGTAGGGACAGGTAAGATGATCGTCAATAGACATATGAGTTGAATTAATCAAACGAAAAGCAGAGACTTGCCATTTGCTAACATTGTGGTTGGCAGAGTGATAAAAAACAATCAAATTCAATAGAACAAGAAATTGAGCTCATACATAAAATCCTTAATTATGAACTCAAAAGAGGTTCAATTGAAGAGATACAATGATTCTTCCTCGAAACTCCTTCAATATTCCTAATCAGGAAATGAAAGGTCGATTCCATCTCATGATTACTATCTTGTGAGTAATCATCACAATTCAAAGAGTTATCTAATACATATACAAGTCAACATGTCAAACATTCAACAAATTAGTCTGTGTGTGAAAATTGACTCAAATGCTATTGTTATAAACCAAATAAATAAATAAATAAAAAGACATCCCATGTAAAGGTTAGCTGGCTCTAGTTTGGTGTTTTGTGACGGGGAGAAACATTTTGATTAAACAGGTGTTAGTGTATTAAAACCAACTCCATAAATATCTCAAGTTGCTTGTGTGTCCCAATTATACATAAATGTTGTTTGGCTTTATCTTAAAATAAGTTGATTATAATCCCCACTTTTTCCTTAAGCACTTTTCAGGCCAAGTGGAAATGCATGCTTAACGCCCAAACCAAACAATAAAGGAAACTTTTCCACTTTTAAATTTACTTAAACTATTAAAAGAGAGGAGAATTATATACTACTTAATTACTTATTGAAGAAGGATTATTATTTTTAAAATGGCAAAAAATGGAGATGTCCAATAAAGCACATTCAATGTAAACCCCACCATTCACCTGGCAATATTGCATAAGGCTGTTTTTCATGAACTTATCTCTTTATTTATTAATTAATATGTATATTTTCCCCATTACCTGAAAAGTTTAGATAGATTATGCATGCTAATCTACAAACCAAAAAAGATAGTGGTGATCTGTTTTATTAAAAAAATAATTAAGGCCACTAATTAATTATGAAGTGAAGAAATATTATATATATTGTCCATTGTTATATATAAGAGGATTTTGTTGAATAAAGTGTAGATATAGAGAAAACGACATATAATGAAAATCAGAACAAAATCATGTTTTGTATGTCTAATAAATCTTCGTATTGCTCAACTTGACACATAGCATACTGTTTGAAAAAACAATATTTGTGCCTGACACAACTAACACTAATTTTTTCATACTCTTCTTATTATTTCTTCAAGTATGTTGTCGTTAGTGACAAATTTTACATTATGGAAAATTAACTGTAATCACAAATAAATTATGAAGAAAAAGTTAATTTATTGGTGAGTTTTTGTTAGTATAACTTTGTGTATTAACAGTGGCTTTCCCGAATGTCCTCTCTCTTTTTTAATTAACTTGAAAATGTCTTCTCTTGCTTGATTCTAATTACCCGTGTGAGTCATCTAACCTATCGTAAAAGCAGTATATATAATAAGATTGAAGTATTTAATTGGCCAAGACATGTCATCTTCAACACTTGACGACCTCTGATTGGTCATTAATTTGATTGGGAATGCCGTATCATCTGAACCCACACATAACATTATTTTACTGGCTTTGGATTTGATTGATATGTTATGTTATTGAAATACATGGCATAAGCTTGAACCTTTATATGAAGTAAACTTTCAACTTGAAACTAACAAAAATAGACTTTGAGCCTGTTTGGATTGACTTTTGGCTTATGACTTATAAGCCAAAAACGATAAGTTCGAGTTTATAACTTATGACTTATTTTTATTAAGGGAATCCCAATAT
This sequence comes from Solanum chiquidenum, assembly GCA_029582725.1. Taxonomy (NCBI): domain Eukaryota; kingdom Viridiplantae; phylum Streptophyta; class Magnoliopsida; order Solanales; family Solanaceae; genus Solanum; species Solanum chiquidenum. The sequence goes on from JAJOOS010005848.1 coordinate 43,881, forward strand.
ATATCTCTTGTAGATATAGGAGACCAAGCTGCTTCTTGTGGGATTAAAATTCCCAAGTCTTTTTCCATAAAATGCCAAATCTCCATACAGATTGCAAAGATCACACTGTTTAATACCATTAAAGGAGGCCTTAACATGACCATTGCAACTCAAGTGATGACAACAGGAGTTCAAGATTGATACATCTGACACAGTCTCATATGCAACTTTCTTCCATAACTCTCCTCTTACTGTCACACATTTTTATCCTACTAACATGTTATAGGACTGTTTACTCAATCTCACACTTCCAGAGAAACATCCAAATCTATCAGCTGGTTCATTGTGTTAAGGTATATAAATTTGGTATGCTATATTCAACTAGACTATAAGTCTAAAAAATATCTACCCAAACAATCTAAATGTTTTCCAGTCCAGAATCGCAGAAAGCAGTGCGTAATTTGGTAGAAGGTTCTTATGAGCTAATGGTAGGCTTGTCATTGGTGATATATCCTTCTCTTTTAGCCATGTTTCTATTGCGTTCCTGTCATAAGTATACCCATCAGCTGCCACACAAGGGTCTTTCATTATATCCTGCGATAAAAGAACCAATCGTGCCTTAGAAATGAAGATGAGAAACTTGGTAGTACATAACAATTGATTCTTTGGTACTATTGTGTGCCACATGAAACATGAATCATTATCACGACGTAAGAGTTATGGGAAGCAAAGAATGGCACACCTTGAGTAAAGGACACAAATAGTAGTTAGGAGGAGGAGATTTGGTAGTTGAGGCAGAATCTCGAGTCTTATCAGCAACTTCTTTCAATTTCTCCAATGCAGGGAGAATTTCATCTTTCAAATCAGGCCTATCTCTTCGACAAAGCTCTGTGCATTTAAGTGCTAGCATAGCTAGTTTATTTGTCTCTTCTAATGGCCATTTACCTGCCTCTGGATCTAGTACCTTAGTTAGATTATCCTTATCGATTGCTGTTTCAACAATGTGAGGAAGTCCCATTGCTGCTTTTGCTGTTAGCAACTGCAAGAGAACCATCCCAAATGCATAAATGTCAGATGTTGGAGAGATCAATCCAGTCCTTTGGTACTCAGGGTCTATGTAGCAAAGTGTTCCCACAGGACCTGTATCTTTGTAAATGGTGGATAAGGCAGCGTCCGAATTTATCATGGTTGAGAGGCCAACATCACCAATTTTACTGACAAAATTACGATCAAGCAATATGTTTGCAGGCTTTAGATCACGATGAATAACCGGATTTGGCTTGGAGTTGTGAAGGAAGGCAAGGGCAGAAGCCACTTCCCATGCAATTCGATATCTATCAAACCATGGAATTGGAGGTGTATCCTGTTTCCTGAAAAGTCTCTCCTCCAAGCTACCATTCTCCATGAACTCATACACTAAGCAACCACGATCGGGGCACACACCAAGAAGGATTAGCAAATGTGGATGACTAATTTTGCTCAATATTTCCAGCTGAAACAACAAAAGAGCAGATTCTAAGAATTCTAGAATAGAGGAGACTAATATTGGTAGGTAACCTTGGTACAATGGTCTTTATGACCAGATAAAATATCACATTTTCTTTTAAATATAAAGCAAACTCATTTTGATCATTCTTCCGTTCATTAACTTGTCATACCTCTTGCTGATACTGCTTCGTAAGATGAGATCCCTCAGAGTGAAGAACTTTGACGGCCACTGTAGTATGATGCAAGCTGCACTTATAAACAGTTCCATATCCCCCCATACCAATTTTAAGATTTTCATCGAAAGAAGAGGTGGAAGATACTATTTCTTCCCAGGTGAATTCTTGGTACTGATGTGCCTGGCCTGTCAAGGCATTCTCAAGCTTGTCTTTTTGTTTTGCCTCACGTAAGGCTAGTAGTTCTGCTTCTTTTCTTTGTGCTGCCTCTCTTTCAGCACACTCCTTCACATAATCAGCTTCCCTTTTCGCAGCTTCGTACTTCTCATTCTCTTTTCGTGCCAACTCTTTTACTTCCTCTTCCTTCAAACAAATTTCCTGAAGTTTAACATCTTCCTCCAACCGGCGCTTGTGCAGCTCATTTATCTGTTCGTGGCAGGTAGGTTTATGATCACAATACAATAGGAATTAGACATAAAAGGACAAAAATTGACAGTCATTGTTGCCTAAGCATACCTTCCTAGAAGCGTCAATTACTTCAGTTTGTGCAACTGCATACATTCCTCGAGTATGTCTTAATTCAGTTCTTAGCTTCTCTAGCTCAAAATTGATGTCCGTCTGCATTAGAAGATTGAACGGTATTAAAAGTCTAGGATGTCCGCTAGATTGTTTTTGACAGATACAGAAATTAAAAGACAGGAAGCATGTCTGATGTAAGTAAAATGAAATCATGTCATCATCAGTTGATCAGAACTTTGAGCTATGCCTATTTGATACGTAATGAATATAACAACCTGAGTCAGAATATACCTCATATCTTGACGATGAATCTGTCAGATCCCCTGAAATTGAAGCTTGATCATCTGCCGTAGTGTAGTTGTCTGCTACCAAGCTCCTAAAACTAGAAGTAAGGTCATCTCCATCAGTAAGATATGTTCCTTGGGGAAAAGACCTGACATCATCCTCACCAAAATCAAGAGATAAGCTATTATGGTGGACTGATACATTTGAACATGCTCTTCTATGAGGAAAGTTCTGATTAATACGTGAAAGAGCTCGAAATCTTTGCATTGGCAGTGAAGGAGAACGGAAGTGACTGTATGAAGAACTTGAGTCTGGTTCTGACCTTTCTGAAAAGCAGAATACAGATAAATTGTTCAGTCCAAGAAATGATGAACTTACTCCCACATAGAACATGGACTTTATCATTAGAAAATAACTAAATATGGAAGCACTAAATCAATAGACAAGGCATAACAAAAGAAAGATGGAGTTTGAATGTGAAAAATTAATTGCTATGTAAGGCTTTGTTCCAAAGTATACTTCCATGCTACCTTGGTGCAAATAGCAAAGCAAAGTCCTACACATAAGACGCAATGAACTACTCAAGAATCACCATAATGGAAGAGACATTGCAGGAGAGTTAATTAGATAGTGAACCTTCACCAATGTGCCTTTTATGAATAGACATACTCTTTAACGAATTGATGTGTTCTTAACTCATAGACATATGCTAGAGAGATATTTTCTATTATGAATGGACAAATCTTTCACCAAAATGTTGTGTATTTTCAAGAAAAATGAATCACATAATGATGAGAATGAATCAATGACAGTGGAATGACTACCTATTCTGTGAAGACATCTCAAGTGTTTTTTTCTATTAGAAGGCCCAAAATATTACCTTCTTATACCATGCCTAATTAATGTACTTTTAAGAACGAACTAAACTGCTTCCTTGTTTAGTGGAAGGTTTATTACAAAGACACTTCTTCAATCAAGATCCAGCACGTGCTATCACAATCCTGGGACATGCTTTAATAGAGGTGCAGCATGGTATATTAACTAGTTGCTGTTGTAAATATTACGGAAAATACCTTCATCACAAACACTTGTACCGAATTCACCAATAACTCTTATAGGAAATTCTCATAGCTTGAGGCTTGTCGAAAGACACTGTCCTTAAGGATATTTCACCCGGTATGGGTGTATCCCCTATGATTCAACAAGCTCTTCTAGTATAAAACTAGGAGCCAAAAACTAACAAAGATTTAAAGAACAAAACCCAGCACACCAATAGAATATAGGAGGAAAGATTTACTCTCAAAATGTATATTTTTTTCTATCTTTTCTTCTTCTCCATAAGAACACAAGAGGAATATATATATACCCAAAAATAGTCATCAACCAACGGTCAAAATAATTAAGAATTATAAAGGCTGTTTTATGAAGATTAAAGGCAAAAGATTGAAGACCAATTAGAAGGAAATAGACGTTGGCCAACTGCCATATTTAGGCCAAAATTAATAATGATTTATAAGACAATTAACTTGATATTAACACCCATTCAATATGATGAATATAGAAAATAATATGAACACTTCTCTTTGAGATACTAGAATCATTTTTCCAACAGTTGCTACCATCCCGTTCATTTAGAGCCATCAAATACGACATCCAGACACTCAGTACTAATCAACGTCTTCTCCATCTTACATTAGGGGTGATGTTAATGTGAATTCATGTCATTTCTAAATCACAGGGTGCAAGAAATGGAGAAAAGAACTACATAACCCCTTAAGAAGTAAAATGTTTCTCCAGCCGAAGGCAACAAGTTCAGCCAAGGTACGCAAAACTGGCCGACAGTTGTAGTATTTTGTTTGGTGAAACAGTTGGTTTTTACCTGTTAGTGAACTTGAAGTGTGAACTGTTGAACTGGTGATTGAGCAACTTGTGTAACTATCTCCAGCTGAACTGCTTCCATTTATCTCTGAATCAGAAGGACGTACAGATAACAATTTTCCTTTTGAAACAGCATAGATGGTACAAAAGCTTGGAGTACTGCCCGAGATTCTTGAGGATAAGCTTTGTCCCCTAAACATCAGATAAAAAGTTTAAACTTACAACGGAGAATGGCAATGATGCTAGAAAGTACCCTCTTCATATTATGTGTCTCGTATAATTTTGAATAGCTATATGATGTTGAATATTAGCTGCTTCATACTTGAGTATTGGATAATATGAACTTCTTGCATTCTTCTTTTAGTTTGACATTGTCCTAATTAATTATTGAAATTCTAAGAGTTCGTCCACATAGGAAGAAGGGTACTTGGATATTTTACATGAGTTTTAGCAAATTAAAACGAAACAACCGTATGATCTAAGGAGATAAAATGTCAGGTTTGTTTCAAAGAGGGTATTTCACAGCTCATCAGAAGTGAATCCATATAAATTCCCCCTATTCTAGAATAATGTTTCTCTTGATATTACAATTTACAAGTCAATGACCGCAAGGATCTTTATAAAGCTGGCATGTATGTCAAATAAATAAACTTTTTCGTGAAATATTGGGTGTCATCCCTCTCTTCTAGCTTCATTGTATCTTCTAAGATACCCACAGGTTGTTGCATTTCTCGAGTATCACAACTTTGAGGTGTGGCAATAAGGATTAATGACTACATATATGAGTTGAGGCAAATATATATACCTTGCTAATTATTGTAAAAAAATAAAGAGATTGCCACCTAGAGTGTCAGCAATTGGCAGTAGTTCATCATTAAAATTTGTAACAGCATAAATCTTATTACCTAGAAAATATGCTACGAGATGAAGCACCTATCACAAGCTTGATGATATTAAGCTTGGTGACCTCCTGTGCTATTGCGTTCACAATATCATCTGATTCAAGTTGTAAAACTTCTACTTGGACCTGCATGTATTTTGGATGATCAGTGGTATAACTTAAGGAGATTTTCCACTTATCTGAGATATATATTTACCTTTCGATTAGTACATAATATCTTGTAAGGAAGCAGATTTTCACTTGTTTGCCACTCCACATCCTTTCGGAAAGCAGCCACTACATCCTCCCGCACTTGTGAAATAGGTATAAAGCTTCCCACTAAAGAAAGGAAGGATTATAAATAAAGCAGTCATAGTCCTGACATATCATAGTCCCAAAACTTAATTCTAGTTACCAGATTTTTGAATTAATGACAACTGATGTGTACAAAGAAAAATTGGCAGCTTTCTCAAGGAAATAACATATGAACCATGTTAGATGGACTCATTCACATGACGTATCCAGTAAGTCATGTGTATAAGCATCTTTGCAGTGATACGTGCAGCTTTATGATAATATCTAGTGTATTTTCGACTATCTGCAGAAAATACTTCATATATATTTGGCACGGGTACAGTAAAGAAAATGAAGGACTCGTGTGACATAATATATGAGAAAGAAGCTTAAGTCAAGTCAGTATCCTCAAGAAATTGGTAGATATCGTATTTTCTAGTTTTCCTTCTCCTTGCCTTTTGTTTCTGAAGAAAGTCTTGTTCGAGACTATACTGCTTATATCGTCACAAGGTTGGAGTGCACGTTGATAAGAAAGGTTACATCTCATGCTCCAGCAAGAAAAGGCCTAAAGACCTCACCATCCAGAAAGAAAAAGTACAGAATATTCTCATTGTTCCAGGTTTTAGAAGCAAATTTATCTAGTGTAAAGGGTGTGCAAGTGCAACCAAAGTTCTTTCTTGTTCTTCCTTTTTGGATGGGGTGTGAAGGATTGTTAAGCTACAAAACTGCAATGATGTTCCTTCTCCACTAAACCACAGCATCAGATATTTATGTATTACTCCCACCGTTTCAATTTGTTTGTCTTAGTTTGACTTGCACGGAGTTTAAGAAAGTGAGAAGATCTTTGAATCTTGCAAGTCTTAAGCTAAAGATATGTATAATATGGATGTTGAAATTAATGAGTTGTCAAATTAAGAAAGAGGCATTCTTTATTAAACATACTATAAAAGAAAGTAAGAAAAACAAATGGACTACATAACACCTCAGTTGCAAGATCAAATGTCATCATACTCTAGTAGTTCATCAATTTAGTGAAGTCTATAATCATCTTACATTAATCACAATTACTTGCCTATGGAAGCCCTCTGCAAACAAATTTTCTACTCCAGAAAGCTTTCGAATAAGTCAATAATTAAACACAACAGAGTGCAGAAGTACAACTTACTGGGGGTTGGCACACCAACTATGCGCGGACGGACATGTAACAGCTTGAAGCAAACCTTTCCTTCAGGAACAAATTTGTCCAAAGCCCACTTGACTACATATTTGCTCTTTTTCTTACCATTGATAGCTACAGCAATGGTTGAAGAGTTTAATAAAGACGGCAGAGCACTTAAGCCTTTCACTTTAATCACAACTCCATCTTTTTCTTCCATCATCTAACCACTTACTGTCAAGGCTCTATTACACACAAGAGAAACTCATGTTTAGCACACACATATGTTTTTACAAAAATTGATATCTAGTAAACAGGAAAAATATTGAATATGAGTATTGTTTTCACCCCAACAAAAACATTTCAGAACCAAGAAGTTGAAAGTTTCAAATATATAGCAAGAATTCAATCAACCTTACCAATCAAGACAAGATATAAACAGAAAAATTAACCCAAAAAAAAAAAACAGTATAAATTTCATCTCATTTGGTAAGCAAATTATAATCTTTAGACTAATTTATAAAGATGGAATTAAAATGATTCCAAAATTAGATGGGACTAGGCAGCTTATCCCAAGATTAAGCCTGAGATTGGCTGAAGGTATAAATTTATAAGTCAAAGTTGCGCAAACTCTTCACTTTCGATGCCGCACTCGTGTTGATTCTCCAAAAATATACTATTTTTGAAGAATCTGACGCGCAGCCACTGAAATTTTTGAAGAGTTCGAGCAACATAAAACTAAACACCATATAAATTTTATCCCAGACTTAATTTTGGAATATCTCACCATATCCCGCGAACCAAAAGAAACAATTCTTAATACCTTTTGAAGTCATATATATATCATGTGCTTAGCTCAATCAACAGATACACAATTGTTGAAAATGGCTATGAATTTTTTTTGAAGAAAATCAGAAAGGATTCATAATTCAGAAACTTAGAGAGAAAATTACCAATTTTTAGAGGCAGAAGAAGAAAGAGAGAGAGTCAAATGGAGATAGTTTTGATTAGTGAGGAATCAGAAAGTATGAAAATAAAGAATATTTAGTTGATTTGAGTAATTTAAGGTATGAGAATTTATCAGAAGGGCTTAAGCATGCCACAAATCCATTTGCTCATACATTGCATCATAACTAGAATTTGTGTTTTTGCACAATAATGATGACACAATAATGACAACTTCTCACTTTAGTCAATCCTAGAGTAATCCAATTATTTTATTATTTCTTAATCCAATTATTTTATTTATAATTGCATAGTAGAAGATCAATTTTTGGCATCTTCTTCTGCTCTTGTCCACAAACAAAGTAAGTATCCTGGCTTTTTTTCAACTAGATTTTAGGTGCATATGATCCTACTAATTTCTAACCAAAACAAACCTTCTTACCTTAAATGGTCACATCATTTGGTTTATCTATCAAAGGCTGCACTATCAAACTTAAACCTGGCTTCATGTAAATCACATTAGGTAAGTCAAGTGGAATGAGTGAGATTAAAATGATTGTGATAGGAAAAATCGATCTCTAATCATCCTTATCTTGATTTTTATTTTATTCAGTATTAACTTAGTATATCCACTTTTAGTTGTCATGTATCGTTTTTTCAAAAAATAATTTGACTAATTTTCAAAGTTAAATTAGATTACATTAATTTGACAAAAAAAATTAGATATTCAAAAACTATACGAAAAATACTATAAATTGCAATTTTTTGCATATTAATATGATGAAAAAATACATCGTAAAATGTTAATCAAAGTTCTTCTCTCGTTTGACTCTAAAAAAAGGAAACCATGACAACTAAAAGTAGACGAAGAGATTAATAAAAATAATAGTTTTTACTAAACTATTCTTTAAATATAATAAATTTAATGTTTTGAAAAATGACTATAGTTAATAGATGAAGAAATAATAAATTAACAATTTATGACGTTCGCAGTTAATTAGGGTAGTTTGGTAGTTGTTGACCTTGTAGAGTAGCTTATTGCCAGGATATAGGAATCATATTCCTTTTTTTTTAACGCAAAATAACAATTTGACGTTTAAAATGGGATTCTGTTTACCAAACATATATCCAGGCCTTACATTCTTTCAATTAAATCAAATCACTATTCGCCTAATACATTCTTTCCTTGTATTTGATATTAAAAAAATTAATAGTCCCGGATTATGTGAAACTCTTCGGAATACCAAGTTAAAATCACTCATTTTTTTCATATAATTTTGAAATAAAATATAATATATATTTAAAAGCTATTACAAATCAAGATAGCTATTGATTCAATTTTGAGAAAATTATAATTTAAAAAATTGTATGACTACTGAAATAATATTTTATTGTTATATAAATAGAGACAAAGAAAGTAATTAAATAACAATAATTATTATTTATTTATTTTGGTTGAATGTTCTATGGGAAGGGAACAGTGAGTGAATGGAAAAGGCACCAAAATTAATAAAATGCAAATCACAGCTTTATATATAAGTGACAACACATGAATATCTTTTTGTATCTACTAAAGGACACGTATGTGACCCCACATTTTCCATGGCTCATCACTGCCAATATAATGAACTTTACCAAAGAAATTTGCGGCTGTTACTCTTTAGCAACTCAAGAAATTATAAACTTCAGACCTCTAAGAAAGTCTTAAGTTTAAATTATTGACTCATATTGAAGGGTGTCACACCCAATTTCATCGTTCACTTTTACTTGATTAATTTAAAATAAAAATTTTATTTTTATTTATTTTAATATATTTTTAAAAATAATTAGTATTATTTTATATTTTACTTTTAATATGAATATTATAATAAAGTATTATATCCATCATTATTTTCTAAGAAATATGTATATTTATAATAATGAAATAAAATTGAACAGAAAAAATGTTAATTTATTCATCTTAGTTGGTTCAAATTCAGTATTTTTTTTTGGTTTTCGTCCCGGTGTCCGGTAGGAGCCCGACTAAATTCAGACGCGTTGGAAAGTTCCACATTAGGGGGTAAAACGTTTTCTAACAAAGGCGATTTCGTACCCAAGGGGGCTCGAACCCGAAACCTCTTGGTTAAGAATGAAGAGTACTTACCACTCCTCCACAATCCTTGTTGGTCAAATTCAGAGTATAGTTGTTACATGAGTAAAAGTTAATCTTTTTATTTTATTTTAAAATAACCATCTAAAGGGTAATATAGAAATTGCCAATCAGACATTATAATTTGGCCAAACACATATACAGCCCCTCTAACTTGTACACATTTTCCATTTTGGCACTTAATCTTAGTCTTGTTCCATTTTAATCCTTAAACTCCATTTTTTATGTACCATTTTAACACGAAATACTATTTTTATGATTTATTTATTTTTATATATATTCTTCAATTGCAACTTCTTATTTTAAATCGACATGTGTCAGTTAATTTTAGTTAAAAAATAAAAATTAACAAAAAAAAATTCTTTTAAAAAAAAAAAATTCTTTTTAAGAGTGTTATGTATTTTTGTGTGAAAAATAACCGACGAAATTGTGCTGGTTTTCTTTCTTTAAAATCACCGACAACCTAAGAAAGTCAGTCGAGTTTTAACATTGTTTAGTAGTGTTATTAGCAATGAACAAGAGTCTTTTTTTAGTAGTGTTATTAACAAAGTCAGCCGAGTCTTTTTGAAGATGGGTTTTTTTATTCGTATTGATTTATATTAAAAATTAAAAGTGAGTATTTGCGTTAAATTTAGATAGCCTAGATGATAAGAAAAAATAAATAAGTAGTGTTATTTAATTTAATTGAATGTTTAAGAAAGAAAATCAAAGAACTTTCGTCAATGTATTTTCATGTAAAAATACAGAGAAATATCAAAAAATAATTTATTGTTTGAAATTTTTTATGTTCGTTCGCGAATGTTTAATTTTTTTAAATTAACGGGTACACGTCTATTTTTTTAAAATAAGAAATTGCAATTGAAGAACATAAATAAAAGCAAATCATAAAAAATAGTATAAGTATTTAAATGGTACAGAAAAAATGGAGTTTGAGGATTAAAATGGAACAAGGCTAAGTTGGAGTGCCTAAATGAAAAATGAGGGCAAATTTGAGGGGTTGTGTATGTGTTTGGCCTAATTTATAGTCATCGACCTTTACTCCCTCAGTCGGACGTTTTACTTGTTTAATTGGTATTCCCGTCGTGCTTTTTCATTTGTCAATTTTGATATGATACCGTAACTATTAAAAGAATATTGTTTGGTATATTGAATTTATCAATTTATTCTTATTAATTGATAGTTTCTAAAATATATTTACTCACTATTTTTCAAAGATAATAACTGAATGTTAAAATAAATAGTTATGAGATAAGAAAATAATAATGTGATAAAAAAAATTATGTCTTGTTTGGTTGTCATATTTGGGATAACTTACCCACCATTTATATCATAATGATGGGATAAGTTATCACATATACCTGATGGGATAAGGTATCTCATAAATAATTCTGACATAACTTGTTTCCAACCAAATGACTCAGAGTATAATAGGAAAAAATAAATTATCATTTTTTGATTTATCAAAAATGACAAATAAAAAAGGGACATCAAATTAGGAAATATTTGACATTTAATAGGAACAGAGGGAGTACAATTTAATTTTGTTTCCTTCCTACGTAGTGCTCATTTGGATTAACTTATTTTTAGGTGTTTTTGGCTTTTAAGTAAAAAAAAATTAGTTTTAGGAGATGTTTGGAAAGATTATAAAGTGCTTTTCAACACTCATTTTTAGGCCAATAAAGTTTATAAATAAGTCAGAAGTCAAAAGTAGGGTACCATCTAGTTATGACTTTTGATTTATAAGTTATTTTTTACAAGTCCATCCGAACATGTCCTTACTCTTTGTTTACTTGTCAAATATTTGCTAATTTGCTTTCACTTTTACTCGTCGTTTTTAACAAATCAAGGAAGGATAATTTTTTTCTTCTTATTATACCCTTAATTTATTAACATTATATTGAATTAATATTTTTGAAAAATGTAGTGAGTAAAAACATTTAAAACTCTATCAATTATTAGGAATAAAATGATAAACTCACTATACTAGTCAATGTTTTCTTAATAGGTATATCAAATTAAAATTTGACAAGTAAAAAAGAGACGGTACGTAATAAAGAATGGTGACATTTTATGTGGCTAGCAAGGTTGTAAATAAGTGAATGAATGAGAGAATTATAAGATTTTCTCATTTTACGCGGTTACAGCAATAAATATGTGTACAAATTTTATGAATGACTAACATCAACAATTGTGATAAAAGTTAAGTAGGTATGAAAAGAGAGAGTGAGTACCTTGGCAACTACGTTGAACACTCAAAGTAGACAAATGCCCCTATCGTTTTCTTCACATTGACAATGCCTTGAATTGACATCAACTTTTCTTGTAGATTGGTAAGTGTTTAAAAATATTTATTCACATTTATCAATCAAAAGGGTTGTTACACATTATTTGTTGTTATTATATTCTTCTAGTTTTAGGTTCCATATTTCATACGAAATTTTTTATATTGTGTCTCACGCAATTAATCATAGTTGTGTAAGACTTCTTTTTTATCTTATAAGTAAATGGGACCCAAATCTTATATTTTGAATTATCATACTTAATTATAAGATAAAATGAAATCTCACCCACTTATTTCAATTGTGAGAGACACAAAATATTTTGTTTCCATACGAAAAACCTACTCATTCTATTTAAGGTAAGATAAAGGGCATGGTAGAATAAAAACATTTAATTAGCAATCTTTTTGGTTTAATGTAAACGTGGTTGCTAATTAATCTTAATGACTTTAATCATTTGGGAGTCGAATGCATGCCTGGCTATACTAGCTTAACGTTGATTTTAACCATTTGGGAGTTTAATTTGTGTGTCTATTGGCTAGAAGAGTACAACACTAAACAATAAAGGGAAAATTGTATGAAGTTGCAAACTATTAATTTAAATTAAATGTTATAGCCATAATTTATTTTAATTGTAATTCGCAGCAAACATCTCTTTTTTTTGCCATCTGATTCGGTATACAATTAGCCATTTTATATATTTTGGTATAAAATGCATTTGTATTTGTATAAAGCGAGAGAAAAGTGTATGTACAAATACAAATACATATATTTTCGTCCTATACACTTATAATTATACAAATGCAGATCTTATTATACAAATTATAATGTACAAATGAATTTATATAAAACTGAATAATTTGTATATAAATTGAATGTTTGTAGCGAATTATACAAATCAAAAGCTCCATAGCAAAGATAAAATTTGCTATGAGCGCAATTATGCAAACTATAGCTATAACAAATAAATATGATTTTTATGTTTGCTGTGAAAAATCACTAATGAATATAGCCTGCAAAATGATACAGTTTTTTAAATATCATTAATGAATATATATAATATTAGGAATGGGGAACTAATAATTTAGTATAAGAAAGCGTGTCATAATCAAACCTGAATTAAAAACTTTAAATTGCATCTTTGTACATTATCAGAAAATTTTAATTCTTATATTTCACATAAATATAGTTTTTTATTAAACAAAAAATATTGAGAGAGAACTTGGCGCTTTTCTTCACTTTTCAGTGACAACACTGAAAGAAAAAGACATCTATCTCTCTTCACTCTTCATTAAAAAAGAAATCCAGAAAAGGGGATTTTTGGCTTCACCTTTTCAACTTTTAAGGAGCCGCTTCGACATTAAAAGGAGTCTTTTTTATTTTCAGAAAATATTTTCATATTGTTTTGTTATTTATTGAAATGATTTTTTGATTTGTTTTTAAAGATGAATTTTCCCACTCACAAAGCTTCAATCTTTTATTTTATTTTAGGTGGAATACATGTTAAACCCAAATACAATTTTTAAATAATGCCATTTTTCAATTTCGAGAACTCCTTTTCTCAAATTTCAATCAAATCTATGTCCAACCACTCGTTTGGTGCGATGGATAAAGAAAAATAATTCCAGAATAAGTTCTTAGTATTCCTTAATTCTTTATTTGGTTACGAAGTGTGGGATAATTATGACTATGATAAGTTATCACTACTTGTGGGTGGAATACTAATCTCGAAATAAGTAAAAATGTAAAATAACAAAAGTACCCCTTAAACCCTTTTTTATAAACAAAGAACTTATTCTTAGAAATTATGGCATGCATATTTGACAAACCAAACAATCAATAAAAAATAATCTCAACATAACTTATCTCATCATAATTAATCTCAACATAAGTTTGTTTGAATGAGCTTAGGACTATATTTTGTTGTTATCACCTTAATTTTTTTATTTTTTTTTACTCAAACACTACAAAACTACTTTTTAAAAACACTTAAAATAAGCAAATCGAACTCAACTTTTTTCATAGTTCCCTTATAGAACTAATCAATGTTGAAACAGATCCATGTCCAATCAGCAAAATAATCTTTACACTTCAACAATAAACTCAGGATTGACAATCAATTAGGTTCCTTAGTCCACAAAACAGGAAGAAAGAAAAAAAATAGTCTAGTGCACTAAGCTTCCACGATTTAAAAGATCTAGAAAAGGATCGGACCACATATCTATTGTATGCATATAAATCTAAAATTTGTCAAACTTGCAGTTTTTCTTTGCTCTTGAGATGTCTTAGGACAAGCAAATATTAGAAGCTTAATAGGATTGTCATTGCAAATGGTCAAATTTGAACTTGCTGTATCAATGACAAATTTTATGGTTCACAATATGGAAGGACATATCTCTTCTGCAATATGCAAAAGAGACTAAGAATGCGGCTTTATGGAAGAGAAAGAACTTCAATAGAATCGGGGTATGTTAAAGGAATCACTGGGGGTGAACAGTAAAGACCTTAACATCGTTCATCCCAGGATTTCTGACGGAGTACTGAAAAGTCCAACCATGGCATGCACCTGCATGAGTTCCATTTCTGTTAACTGCAAATAGAGCGCCAATAAAGTTTGGATATTTCCGTGCAATTCGCGATATAGCATCTTTTGCAGCAAGTTCGGGTTCCATTCCTAATCTCATATTCTCCACAGCCTGATAACTGATATCCAGCAAACAGCAAAGAAAAATGTTATGTATCTCCTTTTAAATTATGTATACATTTTGTATCAACAACAAGAAGCAATAGTAGGAGAAATATGGGCTGGTCAAGATGGGAACCTTACATTCAGAAGATTACTTAATGACTGGGGGATTGATTGGCTAAAAAAGTTCCACAACACCTTGGAAATTGAAACAATTTAAGTGGATCAGTAACTCTGAAGACTACTTGAATTGGAATGGGAATAAGCAAGTGAAGTTTTCTGTCAATTTAGCCTATAAGGAGTTCAATTTATCAAATAATGAGATTGGTTGTTAGTCATGGAAGTTGATTTGGAAAGTGAAAATTCCTTATAAAGTTGCTCGCTTCACGTGCCTTTTAGCAAAAGAGGGAGTTCGGACACAAGATAATTTAATCAAGAGAGGCTATCATCTATGCTCAAGATGCTATTTATGTAGAGAGGAGTCAAAGACAATCAATCATCCCTTTTTTTGCACTGTAAGTTGACTATACAGTTATGGAGGATTTTCATCAGCTTAAGAGGCATCATGTGGGTTATTCCAGGAAAAATATCTGAACTCTTAACTTGCTGGAACAATTAAGGTAATCAATCCAATCAAGAAGAGAGATGGAGGATCGTTCCAGCTTGCACTGGTGGACAATCTGGGAAGAAAGAATTGAAGGTGATTTGAAGATAAATCGAGCCACATTCAGAAGATGAAATGAAGTGTCTAGTTTTTTTCTATTTTTAGTATTTAGAGGACCATGAATCTATTTTTAATGTTTAGATTCCTTGTGAGAAAACCAAGCGTATAAGAGCTTTTATGCAGTCCTTGTAATTGTGGGTGACCACATAGTTTTTGGTGTAGTTGACCATGAATCTATTCTTGATGTTTTAAATTCCTTGTGAGAAAACCAAGCGTATAAGAGCTTTTATGCAGTCCTTGTAATTGTGGGTGACCACATAGTTTTGGTGTAGTCTTTATATAAATATACAAATATGTTACCTTCTCAAAAAGGAAATTAAAAGCTTAAAAACATGAATATGGTTCAGCTAGAAACTTTTAAATTCCCTATTAAGTGTAAGAGGAAACAAAAAAGAAGACATATCCAAGCACTAATCAATCAGGGGAACAAATCTAAAACTTTATCTAGAGCTTTTGATTCCTGCAAGAGAATCTGGAGAGCCAGCAAAATCAACTATAAACTAGGTATACTGACTATTAATTTAGACGCTTATAGCACAAATTTTCTATTCCTATCTCTTAGAGGATGAGAAGTGGGGTTCATGCAAAGTTATGAACTAACTATGATAAGCTAGATTTATTCAAGGGGATTTAGCTTCTTACTTCCAGGATAACTGATTCAGGAACCAAACCAAACCTTTAACATACTTGTTTGACACAAGCCAATATGCCGCCAACCATCATATGTTAATGATTTAACATTCACAGGAATAGCACCTGCAGGTGTGACCGTGTAAAAGACCGAGGAGCTATGCTTCACTATTTATTCTCATGCCACATTTTTATGTATAATCCCCAACCTTAAAACCCTTCCTTCGGAATTTACCAGGTCAGATATTCTAAACAGTCTCTGTATCATATTTACCTATTTCATTCGAGAGCTAATGTTACTTAGTTTCTAAATGAAATTCTGCTGTACATGATGGCACAAAAAAATCAGAGGAAGTTTTTGTGAAATACCACGGAAGGAAGCGCATCATAATATCACCATCCCCAGTGGCTCCACAAGCACCAACTTCAGCATCCGCATATGCTGAAGACCCTGCTATAGGTCCATCACCAACCCTACAATTGTGTTTAAAAGGGAAAGAAGAAGTTAAAGGAAACTGTTAAAGAAAGAAAACCAAAAGAAAAATAACAAAACCAGTTTGATAAAATAGTGGTTGCATCACCACTGTAATGCTTTATATGTTTTCTGAAAAAAAGGTAAAGGAAGTAATGGCTTTATTCTGTGATAGAAGTAAATTTCTACTGTAGAGGCAAGTATACTCAATGCAAAATCTACCACCGATCAATTATCGAAGCAAGTGGGCATTCTACAAATTGATTAAGAGAATGAGAAAGTTATTCAAAAAATCTAATCTAAGTATCAAGAAATGCTCCCTCATTCTGTAATTAAATTTCCACCTTTCCTTCACTTGATGCAAAAACACAGTCCAGTTCCCTTCAATGAGATTAAAGGTTTCCCGTATATAAGAGCCACTTTTAGACACTTCAACTTAAATTTTCCCATTCTATTATAAGAAATTCCTCCTCCACCTATAAACCATGAATAGTGGAAAGGGAAAAGTAAACATAGACAGCTTAGGACAAAAGAGATAGCTATCATGAACCTATATTTTTGTGAATTAGTGTTATCTGCAGAATATATCAAGCATTTACAAAGTTCCAAATTCTTCTTTATGATGGCACTGTCCAAGCCAACTTGCGTGACCTCGACTATTCTGCTGGGTACCTGCTTAACAAAGTTCCAAAACTTACAAACGCAGATTGACAGAACCTCAGAAGTCGACAATGTAAAATGTTTAATCTTTTGATACCTTAGTGACCACCTGTAAAGGATTGTTTTTTTCTTTCCATCCAAAATAGATAGATCAAGCCGTAAACTCTTCATAACAATTTTTGAAATGTTTATAAATTGTTTCACCTTATTCAGACACTCCTGAATAAATGGCATATCCCTCCACAACATTATGTCTCTACTTCTTCCCTTTTAAGACGAGAATGGTCCCTTTAGGGAAGAGACAGTAAACTTGATAACAACATTTGCAGTTTCCTTGATATAATTAGCAGGTTGCAGAGTACTTTGTTTTACTAAAGCAAAAATAGAAGTGTGTGGCTTATGCACAACAATTCTAAAAAGGTCATTGAAGTTCTTTTTGGCTTCATGGTAAAGCGTTGAAAGATCACACAATGTTTTCTCATAGCATAAACAAGTAAAGATCATCACCTTCCGGGAATCTTGAATGTGGCACCATTAGTTGATGTTCCAACGGCAATCCGTCCAATCTAAAAAGGAAAGGAATAAACAATTTATAGTGAAAGAAGCCAACAAGCTAAGCAAAATAAAGTTGAACACACCAACAACTTACTTGATCGATGACAGCCATGGATATTGTATCATGGCTATGTAAACCTACATTAACTGATCCAAATTCATTAGGCCTGAGCTCGTTATCCATCAGGCATCTTCTTATTGAAGGACCATTGGGATGGAATGGACCACAACTATCTCTAGGGATAACATTTTTCCGGAAATTAGGTTGGCAAGAATTATCTTTCCATTTTGTCCACTTCTCTATTGACTCAACTGAGCTTAGGTTTGTAGGCCCCCGAAGGCCCATCGAAATGGCAAAAGCTGAAGCTTGATCCCCGACAAGCATAGTATGTTTAGTATACTCCAACACTAACTTCGCAGCTTTAATTCCCTCTGGCACATATCTCATAGCAGCAACAGCACCGACCTCCATTGTTACCTATGAATGTCTTAGCAAATCCGAAATAAATTTTAATTATGTTTGTCTTCATCACAGTGATCACGAAGTAACATCCAAGAATAAACAGAAAACTATTACCCCATCCATGACCATGGCATCAAGTGTAGTTTCTCCATTCTCGTCTGGACTTCCACCAGGCCCAACTGACATGAAAAGAATACTTATGACTGCTATAGTAATTCAAGTATCATATTGTATAAGCCATCAGCAAGATGCTCAACTGCATCAACTCTTACCTTACAACTGGCTGACTTTTCTGTCACCAATATTCTTCTTCAGGACAAAATTGTACTAATTTCCCTTATCTGAACTAAAAGTATATAAATTTTATTTTGACAACAGACAGTCAATGGTAGGACTAACTTGTCAACTGTTCAACCCTCTTACATTGAAATAGGTCAACTAAAATGTGGTAGATGAAGCGGTATGATTGGAAGCCCAGAGAACTACTAAGCATAATATACTTACTTAATGTTCATGTTACTGTTGAAAGTCGAGGATAGTTTAATGATAATGCAACAATTTGGAATTCAATAAATTACGCAAATTCTCTTCTTTCATGTAACTCAAAATCCTATATAAGAAATCCTTCTTGTATCCTGTAAACCAACTCATTCAGCAAGAGTTTTCCCCCCTTATATATCATGGTATTGGTATCTCTAGGATCTTGGTGGAGACTTTATGTTGTTCCTACTTTTGGCAGCCAGCCTTACACTTGTATACCTGGCTAATTTTTTTCTTGTTTTTATAATTTTTTTGTTTCTTTCTGGTGAATGTTTCTGGTAACACTGTGCCTTTCTGGGCGAACCATTTGGTGGTAGTGTTTGTCTTTTTGATACTGCACTCAAGTTAGTTCATTACTTTCTGTTTGAGGGCGTGTGTAAAGTCGAGAGAAGTATTAAAGGAATAATTATAAATATTGTTCAGAAGCTTAATGATTATGTCACAATAAATTTATATACCCAAGAATTAGAAAACTTTTTCCTTATTTCAGGTAGCTCAGAACTCCTGTGGTGAAGACATTTTTGACAAGGAACTTCTGTGGTGTAGAGCATTGCATAGATCTTTGCTGGATGTTGTACTCATTTGGGGATTTCAATGAGTTTTCTAGTTTAGCTATTTCAATATTTAGTATGGGGAGGTATAATGGTATCTCCACTACGAACTCTTCAACTTTGGAAATATTCTTGGACAGTATCAGTTTGAGGACTAAAGAGTGACCACTACAATTATTGCCATCAAAATCCTTGGAACAGAATACCACTTTAGTTGTAGAAATTGAACTACTTTATGAATGACCAAAACTTTTTTGTTCATTATATTTGCTTTAAACTCACATATTTCCTATCATCCAATTCGATGTTAAATAATCTGAGAGAAGATCTTCACTGTGCAATTAAAAGAGTTGCAAGAGTATGTTAATGGATTCACCTCTTCAAAAAAATTGAAAAAATACAGACACAAATCTCCTCAATACTAACTCCCGCATCACAAAATTTACTAATCAATCATGAAGAAAGAGGAAAAAATTAGTATAAAATGAGAATGAGCATGTACCTGTACCATCACATCTTAGTTTCTCACAAGCAGAACAACCTTCCACAACTGCATCTACTGCAGAAAAACCACCGTCAACGGCTTTCCAGGCAGCTCTAACAGCTTCCAAAAAAGGCCAAGTGCTTACAACTACTGGATATAGCACGGAAGCCCTAACTTCATTCACCAGTGCCTATTCTCATACAGTAATAAATTTATAAATCAAACGAAATTGCTTGGAAGCAATGTTTTGATAATAAATTGCATTGATGAATTTTGGTTATACCTTGGAGAAGATGAGTATTGTGAAGAGGAATAGATGATTCTTCATGCTCAATGTTTTTTTTCACTCTGCAATTCGTTTGCCCCAAATAAAAATGCATAAAACTCATAATGTTTAAACTATGCATTTTTATTTTTCCGTCTAACCCCCGTTGAAAGAGCAATAAGATTTATATTTGATTTCATTTTCACTGAAACAAATAATTGCCTTTTTGCATACTCACATTTGCTTCTTTTTTTCTGTTCTAAATTTGTAGGAATATATGTGAGACTTTAATAACGATTAGCTAAGACAAAGTAAAGTTTAAAGACATTAAAGTGAAAGATGTAATTTTTCAATTAGCGCACGATACTTACAAGTATGAGGACATGACTCTAAATAAGAAAATTATGATACGGAGGTTGAGTCATAATTTGCTCTTCTTCGCATATTTGATTTTGACTTGAGCCAAAAATCAATTAAAAAAAAGTCTACCTTTCTTTACAAAGAAAATAAAAGCAAGGCTGTGTACACATCACCCTCATCATAACCGCACTCGTGAAATTATATTGCATACTTTATTATTGTTGTATATTCCAAATACTAGTGGAATTTCTAGATCCATGTATTGTATAGCTAATTTCCTTTCAACAAGACTTCTTTTGTTTCTATTTTTGTATTCTACATTATATGAAACTCAATTAAAATTCCACCAAGTATGCAACCACGAAGATGAAGCAAACCTAATAAATTTTCTTCAAGCAACTACAGAGACAAACCGAAAATGACTCATTAAACTGCAGAGATCTATGTTTATTTCTTACTTTGAAATGCTCCAACACAAGTACAAACCCTTGAATGGCACATAAGCTCTTTTATGCTTTATATACCTTCAATAGCATCCAAACAATCACCCCATAACAAAAAAAACTGAGCTATAAACACAAGTTCCGAACTACACATGCCTATCCCAATCAAAAATTTACATAGCCACGGTTACAAACTCCTAAATGCTATGAGAAAATCAAGTATGATGGTAAAGAGTTCCAAACTTTTTTCTGATGTTCATCATGGATAAAGACATTCTATCTGTGCAATATATCCAATCTGAGAATCTGATTCAATACTATCGCCAAACAGTCTCATTTGCATCGGTAAATATGGCATTATGATGTTCGATTAAGCATTGAATGGCATCAATAGCACCCAAGTCGATTGGCAGTCCATCATCCAAGGGGATGGGAGAAGATGCATCAACATTTTCATCTTCATCTGGATGCAAAAACAATCACAGGTGAAAAATGGAGTAAGTTTTTTAGCAGTTATTTTAAGTTGCAAATAACTATCTCAAAATGCAATGATTTTACTCTAAGTAACTAATGTAAACAGAGCATACTCCCAAATATTACCGTCAAAAGAGAAATATGTCTCAATAAACATAACTAACTCAACCTGTTACTAGTTCTGGCTTTAATTTTTTTGCAGAAAACCAAGGAATTCAAAGCAATTCTTTACCTACTCCTAGTTTAGATTTAACAAATGTAAGAAGTGGAAACCTCCACTAGCACAAAATCTCCATCCAAAAGAGAAATGAAAAGGAACATAAAACAACATATTCTACCCTGGGTGTCTTCAGAAAACACAAATCTTTTGGAAATAGCCGTTCTGTTAGAATAGTAATAGGTATATACAATAGGAATAGGAATAGGAATAGGAATAGGAATAGTATATATTGTCCTACTTAGAAAACTGGATTGTATTGTAGTGTCTTAGTTGGAAAAGGAGTCTATTGTAGTGTCTATAATAAATAGGGTTTCTATGTAATAACTAATAATGTAGATACAACAATTCAATAATATTCATCCCTTATATTTCTCACATGTTCAACGGGCTACACATACTCCAATAGAGAATGAACACTAAAAATTAAGGTCTCAGTAGTAGAAATATTTCATTGAAATGCAAAACAAGCTAAAATAGCAGTTATAGCACACAGCTTAAGTTAATCTTTGCATAACTTCTTTCTACAATTCATTCTAGCCGAACAAATTATTATGTTTCTGATACACATCTAATAATACAGATACACATTTCAATGTTAACTTCCATATCATATCTTCTCAAAATTTTCTTATATTTATCTTTTTTTCCAAAATTTTGAGTCAATATATAGCCTATTTGAAGTCTTCACGTACTTGTATCATATCTACCTACTTAGTATATATTTGTAGTAGTAAATATCCATTTCGCAACTAGCTCACTTATATAATTCATCATTACTAATATGAGAGAAGATCTTTCTCCCATCACCAGCAATCTCCAGGTGTGGAAGTAGATGTCTGCAGTTCCACTTTTGAACTTCACACATGGTACTTTAATATGTCAACTGGTTTCTTACCAAATAAAACAGGGCCACACTTGTCACAATACATTGTTTTAAACTTTCTAAGTTTGTCTATAACAGAAGAAAGAGATTCAACGTGCTAATGTTCAGAACTTATTTGGATACTGAGGTATCCATTCACCCCTCATTTAATATGATTTGTGTTAAAAATTATAAAGATGAATGAAGTATTACACTACCCACTAGAAAACAGAAAGGAATAAACAAAAACAGACCTTCGAGCATCTCCCATGCACTAGAGTTAGAGTTGGAGTCCATATATTTCTTAGAAGAAGATTTTGCTGAATGGTTCCAGAACTGGTCATACTGGTGTGGGCTCTGTCCTCTTTGCCAAATAAGGATTGGAGCCATTTCCATTGCAAGAGTTCTAGCATCCATCTGCCAGGAAGAATGTGTGAGAAGCATATAAACCTCAGTAAAGAAAAGAATTCGCACATTTGTACAAGATAAAGGCTCACAAGGAGAAAGATTTTTGGATCTCAATCATCTGGGTGATAAGGTAAAAAAAGAACACACATTTTTTTATTGATGAAGATTTATTCGTAACAAGTTTGTTAGATCTCAATCAAGTGGGCAAAATGAAATAAAACAAAAGTCAGAATATGCAAAGGCATATCATAGAAACTAGGCACCTCAATTAGCGAGTTCAAAACCCAAGTGTTAAAAATTGTATCACGTTTTACAATTCTCCACCACACAATTTCTTCATCTTAGAAGGAGGCGAAGGTTCTATGAACATCAACTCCAAAAACCAAGAGGATGACAAGTACACTAAGACAATTCAAATCCAAAGATCTGCACATATCCAGATCGACACAGGGAGTGGGTGCTAATTTTGTTCACTCAGAAAGGGAATAAACTTGCCTTGTTAACCAGAGATTTCTGGCTTACGCGGAGTAGCAGCGCAGTGATCAATTCCAGTGTCATGTAGTTGACAGTTGGAATCTTCTTTAAGGTATTCTTCATTGCGTGTATGCTTGAGCGAGCACCTCTTATTTCATTATAAAGCTCCAAGGTTGCCAATGGCTCAGGTAGGCTTGCAAGGTAGCACTTCATCAGAGCTGCAATATCTACTGGATTTACCCCCTCAGGTATTGGTGCATTTTGATCTACAACACAAATGAGCAAACTAAAGAGTAAATAGATTGATCCCTTGACAAATAAAATATGTTTGAGATTAGTAACTAAATACCTTGATTGTAGTAAGAAACCAATTGATGTATGACCTTTTTATCCCCTTCAGCCTTGAATAGCTCAGGTGAATTCAGCCCTAGACCAAAAGTAGGCTCCCAATAACATCATTTAGATGTGTCTGAGAAAATTTACATAACAGTAATGACTAATGACAGTTTGCTGCATGTATTGGTACATCTCTCACCTGATAAGACAAGATAATCTGCACATTTCACCATGATAAAAGGAACGGATCTAGTTGATTGCTGCCTCTGCACAAGTATATCGATGGGGACTCCAAACACTGGATAAACCAAGATATGTCACTATAGCCAGAAAAAAATGTTTCCTGAGAGATTTGTGGAAGAAAATAATCATATGGCTCATTCAATATTCACAACTGTTGAACTGATTTCTACAACTCATGGACATGGTGTAGAAGAGCTAAAGAAGTGTGACCAAGTATAACAGATATCTGCTATTACACCGTCCTTTATTCTTAAATGAACTAAAAAAGAATCCAGTAAAAGAGTGGCAAGGACAAATTAAGCAGAAGAAGTTTCGGAGTTGTTGGATACCAACAAAAGCCATCCCATTCCCCCCCCCCTCCCCCCCCCACCCCACCCCACCCCCCAAAAAAAATGAGGAACACTAAAATCCTTATAAGGAAGTAATACAATGATCAAGAGAGAAGAAACTTTACCATCAGTGCTGGCAACTCCCTGCATTTCAAATAAAAAAGATGAGATACTTTGAACTCCAAGCCATAGAGAAATTTGAGAGGAAAAAGGAAAAGAGTGAAAATTATCATGCACCTTCTGCCACCGCTCGATATCAGTCAGCAAAGTCTTGCTTTTCTGTGCAGTTTTCTTTGCCACCTGGAACATAAAATTATTGCATGTGTCTAGTTCAGACTAAGACTGCTTTGCAAAAGATATCATATCATGTGTACTTTAGGTTTTTAACTACTGATATCATAAGATCAACATCTCTCATCCATTCCTCATTTTCTTCCCTCAAAGATATACAACAACAATTCCATTAAAGTGCCAAACATGGGAACTATACCCTGTATATTTTGAAACCAAATTTATTGTCTTAATTAGGTATTTGATTGTGTGGTTTCATATTAGACTGGACTTTAGAAAACATTGCCAGCACTTAATGATCACTATGAAGATCGTAGATGTATGACTTCTTCCATTCACTAGTGACTAGACACCTAACATTTACAAAGACAAAAAGTTGACCTACCATCAAACGGTTCAACCTACACTGAAAACCAAGGTGAACACCTTTCACAACCTAAATAGAAGTCCTCGTTGAGTAAAAACATATACTTCTCTGTATCCCTATTTACAACTCCAACAAAACAGACTGTAAATAAGATTTGATTGATATATAATAGCTCTTTTACTAGGAAATACTACAAGGACAGAATCATTGGAGATCTATGCATAAAGAATCAAAGAGGTCAAGCCAATAACTTTAGCAGTAGAAATTTAAACTCTTCTATTTAACTTCCCCTTGGCTTAGTTGCTGACCTCAAATTTCAAAATACAAAATACAAAATTTCATACTCTCCTAAACCCAAATCTCTCCATTTATGAATTGGCGGGGGTGGGGAGTGGGAAGAGGGTCAATAGTAACAGTCCTAAACCCAAATCTTGTAACATCAAAATCTGCTAGTAATGGATGAGCTTTGAATAGAAGTCACATAGTAAAAGCTTCATGATTCTGTTTCTAGTAAGATGGTTTAGTACAATTTCCCCTTATGTTTTAATTGAATCACAAAACCTTCTGCTATTTAAGGATAGGCTCATGAACCCCATCAGTATCTAACTAAAGCACAACAGTCACTTCTGAACCTAAGAAAGATTAAAAGACCAGATGGTCAAGAACCTTGTGTGCCTCACAACTCTAGTAGTCATCCCGATTCCCGAGTGATGCGTTGACATCACCTAGTGTTCTATAACAAAGTAAAGGCTACAAAAAACCACCATGGCCTCTATTATGGGTATGGCTAAATCAAGAATACGGGATATGTTGATTATTCACAATTGGGAAATTTTCCACAAAACTGCTGATGTTTGTAATACCTCCTCAACTTTTGTCTTTCCAACAGCAACCTTATCTTTTGTCTCCAAAAAACCCTTCCTCAAGAAGAAGCTGGTTGTAGCAGCCGCAGAGATAAAGCGCTCCTGCATGGCATGTCTTGTTGATGGCTGCTGCAGAAGCGACCATCGACTTTTGACTACTGATCCAACTTTCTCAGCAACCTCACCAACATTTCCCTTTGCATCTTTCGCAACCTCACCAACAAATGATCCTGCAGACTGCCCAGCTTCTTTCAACTTCACCCCTGCATCAAAGATTCAGTTATCAAACCTACAAAATCAAAGTAAAGGTAGAAACCTAAAATTGGATTTCCAAATGAGTTACCCGAAGATTGAAAGAATCCACTAGCTTTCTCTTGCCACTGAGGCGAAATTACTGAAGGCATTGAAGTTGCAACAAGTAGTATATTGACAGTAAACAGTATCAAATCACCTAAAAATAAAGACAAACAATTACAGGTGTTAATAAAGTTTTTATATCGCCAAATGCTTTAGCACCATTTCGACAACTATCCAATTTTCGCAACAATTCCAGCCAACACCATTTGCATCAGAAACAACAAATTAACAAGAAAGCACTAGTGAAAAAAAAAAAATCCAAAATCAAATTATTTCTGTTAACTAAATCAAAGTTGGATTTATAAAACAGTACTTCCATGAGAAAAATAAGCAATTGTTTCCAAAATCCAGATATCCTCACTTTGACGAAAAAATAAAAACTCCACCATCGGATCAATACAGAAAGTTATAAGCCTAATCCGCAGATTCAAAACATGATAGCTCCGATAAATTCCTAAATCATTACAGAATTGAGAAGAAATAAATGCAGTCAGTTTCAATTACTAAACCTACTCCCGAAATTAACGATAATTTAACTCAATTCCATTAATTAACAAACAAAGAAACCGAAAAAACTGCAACAGGGAAGATCGATGATCCGAAAACAATAATCGGGTTAGGGTTTTTACCTTTGATCAACGGATTGAAAACCTTTGGAAAAAGAATCGTTGAAGGAGAAAAACAAAATGAGAGGCAGAAGGAGAAAAATATAGTAGGAATATTATTATTATTTTTAATTAATACTAATACTAATACTAATAATGAGTTTATTTTGTGATGATTATTGGGTCAACTTTTTTATGCTTTTGATAGCCAATAAAAAGGAATTACGTGGATTTATTTTCAGACAGAAAGCTATTTTTTCTACTATAACTCTCGTTTCTGTACGCTGCCAACGGACATAACGGCTATGTGCCTCTTCCGCTATTTTCGTAAGACTAATATTGCCACAAAAAAAAAAAACATTATACTAGTACTGTTTTTTACGTACACTATGTATATCCATTTTAATGTAAATTCATAATATAAATTCAAAGGAAAAAAATATTATATATTAAAAACGTAAAACTAAAGATTGATAATTTAGAGGGTAAAATAAATATACTCTCTTCATCCAATAATAGTTGTCCACTATACTATTTTGGATTGTCCAACTATATTTGACCACTTTATCAAATCAATAAATAATTTTACACTTAGTTCCTAATTTATCATTATCATTAATTATAGTTATTTTCCTATTACATTTTTCAAAATATTGTATTTATTATATTCAAAGGGTGATATAGTAAAATTACCCTTCTATTTATATTTTTTTAAGAAGTGTGCAAAGTCAATAATAAACAAGTATTGTTGGATAGATGAAATATATATATTTAACCGGCTGAAGAGCCATCCAAATGTTATAGGCATAGTTAATGATTTTTTCTATAATAAATAAAATATAATATGATTTTACTTCGTACATTTGAATACATAGTTCAATGATCCTTTGAGTAATTAACTCTAATTTTTCTTTTGTATTCTGTAAAATATATTCATTGTTCGAGTTCACACCAAAATTTGAATGTTAGCACGCTTCATATATATGTGATATTTATTGTGAATAAGGTTATGAATAATGATGCTATGTTAAAATTTGTTTTATATAACAATAACATATCTAGTGAAATTTCACAAGTGGAGTTTGGAGAGCAGACTTTACCACTACCTCGTAGAGATAGAGATGTTATTTTCGAAAGACCTTCAATACCTTAGATACAACAATTTCAAATACAAAATAAAATAAAATATAGCAAGTCATTAAAATATGTAAAGGTACCAACAACAAAATAATACATTAATCAAACAACATACTTTGTTTGGTAGAAGTGAGAACAAAAACGAAAAAATGTGGAGTGGAGTTTAGAGTTCTATTTGACGTGTCAAATGCATTTTTTTTTGCAAGTTGTGATGAAATTTTACAAGTAAATTCTTTATGTGATTTTTTTAATGGTTAATAAATATTGCAAGAAATTGCATTCAGTAATAAACAGGTGCAAGGAGATCATATTTACCCCATAAATCACAATCTTCTGGTAGTACTTTTTTTTTAAAAATAAAACAAATAGTACAACTCAAATGTTTAGTTCTATAAAGAGTAATTTGGAAAAACGATACTAGTACGTAGGAAAGACGGTTATTCTTCTTAGCTTCTAAATCATGATTAGCTAAACCACATAATTTTTATTTTTTTTTATATTTATAATTTAATCCAATGATACATTACCAAGAGATACTTAAAAAAAATCATTCATTTTTACTTGTGCATTTTAAAATTTGCACGTCCCTTAAAAATTTATACGAGTCTTTTTCATATTATTCATATTAATTAATGTTTAATATTAGATCTTAAGAATATTTTTAAAATACTAAATATAATGCTAAAAACAAATTAATAAAAAGAATGAAATATGTTAAAAATGATTTATTTATTTATTTTTTTAAAATGATGAACTAGTAAACTGAACGAAGTGTGCAATTTAGTAATTTTTCAATATTGGACAGACAGAAAATCAGTCTTCTGGAAAAGTGGATCTTAAGGCAATCATGGGCAACACGTTTAATTTTACTATTAACCAATAATTTTGCATTAATACTCATCGACGATGTTCTAAGTATAATTAATTAGGAATGATTTTGAAAGAAGAAGATATATATTATTAAATAAGAATGTTTTTGAAAAGTAGAAGATATATTTATTTGATATATGTGGCAGCAAGTATATACCTATTTATTAAGTAGGCACTTTAATTTATTTTTTTCCATCAGTATGCATTATTGATAACTTGAAATTTTGACTAAGCGTTTAAATATCGAATGCCTCTTTATTTACAATTAAATTATGTTTCAAATTTGATGATATTTATTCTAAGCTTTTATTTATATAAATTTTGAATTTCAAGACACTATTCTCAGGTTTCACTTGCATAATTTTAGAAATTGTCTAGTTATAATTTTCTCTAATTTTATTTTTATTTTAAGTTTGTAAAATTGTATTTCATCGAAATTTACAACTTAAACTTAATTAAATAAATTGAGGTTGCTACGTTCAAATCATATTTTTAGTGAGTTACATTGAACGGGATCCTATTATTGTAAAATGAGCAAACTTTTTTTGGAATTGTCATTACTCTTGCTTCAGGTGTATTAAAAGGCGGGGCGTGAGGTGAGACGTTTTATACAGTAAGAGGCGAGGCGTAAGCCTTAAGACACGGGGCATAAGTTCCATGGATCTACGGGGCATAGTCTCATGTATATTCAATTTTATAGTTTTATTACTAATAAAATAAGCAAAAGTAAACCTTTCAATGATTTTACAAATAAATATTTATAAATAACCTATAATATATAGAAATTATATTATGATTTTTATTTGAGATAAGTATTAATAATCAATAATGTAGAAAAAAAAGGTATTATAATTACTATTCGAGAAATGTCATTACACCATTAATAAAAAATATGATTTAAAGCAAAACAAGTTCAAAAGAATAAATTAAAAACACTCTGGCCTACGTTTTTACGCCCAGGACTTACGTTTTATGCTCGAGGCTTACGCTTCAAATTTTAGAACTCACTTCTTATGGATCTACGCCTTTAATTTACACAACAGAACGTTTTTGATACGCCCGTGTACATGACCGGGTTGGTTCGGGTTTTTCAAATATCAAATCAAATTATTTGTGTCGGATTTTTAAATCTATAAACCAAACCAAATCAATAAAACTCGGATTTTTCAACCTCGGGTTTTTTCAGATTTTTTTGGGTTTTTCATATTTTCGGGGTTTTCCGTTTAAGTATTCATACAAACATATAATTTACTTGTACTTCAAATATTTCTTTAGTCCTACCAAAATACAACTATCTAAGGTGTTTCTTAAGAAAATAACACAAAATATGATATGAGTAATGACACTAAAATATCCAACAAAATAATAATAATAATAATGAAATCGCGTAAAACAAATATTGCAAATTAACAAGTCATAATGAAAATGATCATAATTTAAAAGTAGTAAATCATGCTAAAATAAGTTTAATAAGTATTAGTTACATGACTAAATATTAAAGGAAGTTAAAATTAGATTATGTATTTGAATTGACTAAACCAATGTAAAATCAAAGAACAAATATTCAATATTATTGTCATTCTTAGTGTTGAATTGAATTTCTTTTTTGCATTAGTATTAATTTGATTTTGATTTAAGCTTTATTATAATTACCAACATCTGTTGACTATAATCTTTATTGAACCATTTAGAATTCTAAGTTTCAAACTTGAAATAATATATTAAAAGATAAAACTATGAAAAAGTATAAAAAATTAAAAATTATATCAAAGTAAATATTTTTATGTATAAAATAAAATTTTAAAATTATATATATATAATGTCGGGTTGGTTTGGTCTCGGGTTATTTTTTTTAGTTAAAACCAAACCAACCCAAATATAGTTGGTTTTTTTTTTCCAATATCAAACCAAGTTAAACCAACCACTAGTCGGATTTTTTTTTTTTGATTTGCGATTTGGTTTGATTTTGTACACCCCTACGCCCCACCCCGAAACTTGCCCCAAAAACGTTTTTGAAAACACGGTTGCTTCTTTATCACATAAGTTTTTTCTATTAATTATATATTTGCCTAATTGTTTCTTGCTTTTGTAGAAATACATCAATGAATCTCTTTTATTTGACCAATTTCTTACAAGAGCCACTTAAAAGCTTCCTCCACCCTTTTTTTAAATGACTGATCTCCTAGACTCATCTTCTCCATCAACATTGTCTCGATAATCAAACTCGTCAAATTTAAAAAACTTTTGAGTATATGATTTCTTTCTTAATTTTGTAGTTACTTTCTAATTTTATGTACACATTTTATACACTTTGTTGTATTTTTAAAATTTTCAATCAAATTTTATTTTACACGATTGATTTCACATATGATTATTTTTTCATAAAAATTGAATGTGACTTATAGTGTTATGAGGACCTTCAAATAAATATATTTTCATCCCAGATCCCTTTGATTGCCTTTGGATAAATTTTCTACCTTTTCTAATTTTGAATTATTTTTAATTTTTTTTGCAAGCAATTATAATTTCTGAATAATAATACTCAACAAGAACAAAAAAGTTGACAGGTCCTCTGTTATTTTAGTTTTAAATAAAAAAAAATTCATGCAATTACAATTGAGGTAAATAATGATATACAACAAATATATATATATGAGTTCTATCACTATGGCCATAACTCATATGACTTCTAAGAAGATATTTATCTTTGCTAATTATTTTCTTATGAGTGTGTTACGTTACATTTACATTGATCATTATAAAAGTTAAAACATCATGAGTCATAAAACAACGACAAGTGTCTGATACTCTCATTTACTTATACATTTCCTACAAAAATAAAAATAAAAACTAAAAAGTATAAAGTATTGAATTTTCAGCACCAATCTCTAATAGTTTCTAAACACAACAATTCAACTCAGAAAAAGTCAACTCAATCAAAGATATTTATTTAATGAAGAATTTTTCGTCTATATCTGTTAAGTACTAAAGAGAAGGAATAAACGAGTAAAAAAAGCAATAGAAAACAAAAATAGACAGAGAAATAAAAGGATTTTTTTTTATCTATTCTCTTTCTAAAGAGATGTAATAAAAGAGTAAATAAATCAGTACAAAAAAATAATAAAGAAGAAAAAAAGGCTACTTGTACAAAGGCTTGTTCGATTGATTTTGCGTGTGTTTTTTTTTTCGCGCTTCATGTTTATTTTCTGTATGAGTTATTTTTTGGGAAAATTATATCTAATATCAAATTATTAATTCAAATTAAATGTTATAATCATAGTTTGATTTAATTGTACCCATAACAAACTGTTGTTATTTCGCCTCTCTCCTGGTGAATCTCGCTCGCCACTCTCGTTTTCGCTGGGCAGTCTCCCTCACCTCTCTCGCTTTTATACAAACACAAATGTATAAAATGCGTTTGTGTTTGTATAAAGCGAGAGAAAATTGTATATATACTTATATTTTCGTTCCCCTCTCTCTCCTCTCCCATATCTCGCTTGCCACTCTCACTCACCTCTCTCACTTTATACAAACATAAATGTATACATTGTGTTTGTGTTTGTATAAAGCGAGAGAAAATTGTGTATATCAATACAAATGCATATATTTTCGTCCTATACACTCATGATTATACAAATACGATCTTTCCCTGCCCAGTCTTCTTTTATCTCTCTCTTTCTCACTTTATACAAACACAGATTATATAATTGATCTTTTGTATATGTATACCGAAACAGATTATACAATTGATCTTTTGTATATGTATACCAAAACAGATTATACAATTGCTTTTTTTTTTGTATATGTATAGCGAAATATACATATTTATGTTTGTTATGGAGCGCAATTATGCAAACTATAGTTATAACATACAAATATGATTTTTATGTTTGATATATGTGAAAGTTGTTCTTGTTTTTTCTGTATCTTTTAACTAGAAATATAATAAATAGATTTCTAAATATGTTGTTATCGTTTTCATATTAGTTGTTATCGTTTTCATATTAGTTGTTATGTTTAATTTGTTTTTTCATTGTAGTCTTTCCTTTTTATATTTACTTTGATTTGTTGTACTCGAGTCAAGAGTCCTCCAAATATAGCATGTCTACGAGGTAATGAGAAGATCTAGTATACTCTATTCTCGAGTGATTTCATTGATGTATGTTGTTGTTGTATTTATCGATTCTCTTCCAAATGGCCTTTGGCTCAAATTTTTTTCTTTCTAATTTACGAATCCTATGTAAGATAGATATCTAAAGGGATAATTAATTGATGTTTTATGAACATACCTCACAAAGATACGTCTCGGAAATATCACAAATTAAATAATAGGACCTAGAGGATCATATCCCATGGCGAAGGTAGATATGGAGCCAGAAGTATATGGATTAGAATTATTTTTTTAAAAAAAAAATAATCGGATTCTAAATTAATAATATGTATAGATTTTAAAAATAAATACAATTTTTGAATCAAAACAACCTAGTTGACTCTCTAACTCTGTCCCGACCCGTCTATAGTTGTTTATAATATATTTTGTTTTCATTTTAGCTGTCAACTTAGGTAACGAGCTCCCAGCTAATGAGCAAAGCGTACTTAATATATCGCTGCAACGCGTCCCGCGCTTATCTCATCGTTCCTATTTTCCTTTGCTTTTAATTTGACCTTGTTATTTAGTTGCATGACAACATGCCCTATGTTTAGTTTACCTACAATGAGGGAGGATAAATAATTTCCTTTCTAGTCTTTTCTTTTTTTGGGGGGAGGGGGGGAATGAGATTCGATCCTTCACCACAAGTGAAGGACGGTGGGTCTCAACTCACATTTCGGATTTCGAGATTCAAACAAATTTTTCATATATCTTTTAATTATTTTAAATAATTAGTTATTGTAACTTATAATATTTTTTACATGGTTTACAAATATATAAATTTTATTTTAAAAAATTTGAACCGAACTTCAACTGTTTGACTCTTGAAAAACAAAATGTGTCGCATAAATTGAGACAGATGTAAAATTAATTACACTATTGGGAAAGCTTTTAGAAACGTTCCTAAGTTCTATAATAATTTTTTGTTGATCAATATGTGCTTGCTATTGAAAAAAAGAAAGTTAAATCATGAAATTTTATATGCGCATTATTTTCCTCCAAAACAACAATAGTATGGTTCGAGCCTAGGAATAAAGAAATACTCGGTAGAAAGCCTTTTTTTATGCACGATCAGGTTAAAAGATACTAAATATAAGATAATTAAAGGGAAAAAAAGAAAAGAAGAAGAAGTCACTGTGTTTTGCATAAATATCAAATTAGCCATTTTTTATGAATGGGAAACTAATAGGTGCCACTACTATTGAGTACATTGACAAAAAGACCATAAAAAACCAAAAGAAGTATAATTCCCGTAGATGCAGGGTATTGAACTGCAAATCTTTTTCAAATTACAAACCAAAACTTACAATTCATATCCAACAGGAAATATGTTTTAACTTATAGTAGTAGTATATTGGAATTGCTTGACAAGCAAATGAGTGGCAATAGCTTTTTAAGTAGTGTCACCCTTGTCATAGTCTTGTTCATCAAAAACAAATCTCTTCCAAAACCAATGATCCCTCCATATGCTTTCCATATTTTCAATTGGCAAATTCCTTGTCTCTGGCAAGAAAAAGTAGACAAATACAGTCATGATTGCAACCCATGCCCCAAAGAAGAAGAAAATCCCTGATTTTAGATGGCAGAGCATAGCCAAGAAAGTCTGAGCAATTATAAAAGTGAATATTAATCCCACAGCCACTGTTATGCTTTGTCCTGCTGACCTTATTTCTAATGGAAATATTTCACTTGGAACTAACCATCCTAATGGACCCCATGACAAACTAAAACCTGCAACATAAATGCATATCAACACCAAAACCAATAGCCCATACCCCTTGCTCAACACCCCATGATCTCCTAACTTAACTGCCATTATTATCCCTATCAACATTTGTGATACAAACATTTGGATTCCCCCAAAAGCGAACATAGCCCTTCGCCCGACCCTGTCAACTATCAACAATGCTAAGAAAGTCGCGCTGGTGCCTACCACACCTGTCACCACAGCAGACATAAGTGATGCACTCGCGCCTAGGCCTATTGTTTGGAACAGAATTGGAGCGTAGAAGGCGATCACGTTGATCCCAGTCACCTGTTGGAAGAATGGTATTACTATTGACATAACAAGTTGTGGCCTGTATTTCCGTTTAATGATTTGCTTGAAAGGGTGCTTGACAGCTTTTGACTTGTCACTTGCTTTGATGAGATCGTCTAGTTCTGCTTGGACATCGGTTGTACCACGTACACGTTGTAGAATCTTCTTAGCTTTTTGATGATCATTGCCATGTTGAATTAGGCTGTTTGCGGTTTCTGGGAGAAAAAATGCTCCTATTGTTAGAAATGTAGCAGGAGCTGCAGCCATCGCTAAGGAAATTCTCCATCCCCAACCACCTTTAATCTTTTGAACACCGTAGTTAAGAAGGCTAGCAGATAGTACTCCAATTCCTACACATAATTGGAACGCGATATTGAAAGATCCCCTGTACTTAGCAGGTGCCATTTCTGAAAGGTATAAAGGGACTGCCTGCAGCCATAATTCAGACATATGTTATGAAATATCATGTACACAGCTACAATTTATGAAAAAAACGCGTTATAGGAGGAGAAAGTGTACCTGATTTGCAAAACCAACACCTACACCTAGCAGGATTCGACCAAGTAATAACATGTAGATATTGGATGCTGCACCTCCAAGGGCAGAACCGATGAGAAATGCTATTCCACCGATTATAATTGTTGGTTTACGGCCATATGTACGAGTGATTGGTGAGGCCAAGAAGGAAGCAATAAGACCAGCAATGTATAAAGAGGAAGTGAAAGAGGTCAGCAGTTGGCTGTCAAATACACAGTAGTTGCTTATTTCGGCTACATGTGTCATCTTAGTGAACACGTCTGGGAAGAATTTCTTCAGAAACGGCGCCATAGAGATCACTCCTCCTGTAAAAGTAAACACACATGAGTAAAAGTTAGCAACAACCAATTTGAGAAAATATGTAAACATGTTCGGTTGAGGAAACATTTGAAAGAACCTGAAATCCCGATATCATAACCAAAGATGATTCCTCCGGTGGCTGCAACGATGGATGATAACACCACAAACCACGTAATCCTTCCATTGTAATCCGCGGAACCCTCACTTGTTGGGACAATACCAACTGCCATTTCTTCTCTACAAGTTCAAATGAAACTGTGTAGAGTGAAAATTGCAAGGTCTGACTTATGTAAAAATGAACTCATGATAGGAGTAAGATATATAATAAGCTATACATCATGACTCATGCACAGCTACAAAATCAATATGGCTAAATAAATTATTTTGGTCAATTCCTTGCAATTGGATGGCGTATCTACTACTCTTTAATTATTTTATTTGGACTTTAGGGGCATATAACAATTAGTTATAAGTTGAACTAGTCATATTTTTGGGCTTCTTAGCTTGTGGTCACACTTCCCTGTATTATGGCTAGTCTTGACAAGTTGATATACTACTGAATTTTCTCCTAATTAAGTGGATTCACGTTATATATATGTCCTCTTGTTTACATGTTTTAATTTCGTCAATATATAATTCATGATAATATCTACAATTTCTCAGAATCAATGCAGACTTTGGTACCAAGGACGAAAAACAAATGCGCTGTAACACGTTACGATACATATATTGAGCAGTTGACTAAGTAGATATTTTCACTTGTAAAACTAGCAAGCCCAGTACTGGACCCCAAGACAAACAAAGTAAATGCAAATCAAGATCAATCAAAACTGGTAAACTGTACCACTTGTTGAGCCCAGTCACACCACATATGGTCCCTTAATTTAATTGAGCAATAGGCACCATAATTGCTCCAACTAACATTTGAATTCCTCCAAATTGAATCAGTAATTAATCTCTGCCGGACTCAGTCTATAATATATATATAGTAATGACGAGAAAAAAGATTGCATCAGCTCTAACAACTCCCATTATAACCACTCACTTTCACCTAACCCAATTGTTTTAAACAGTAGTATTAATTAATTTTGCATGGAAATTAATTAGTTTTGGATTGCTATTAACATGACAAGTTGAGGTTTTGTATAATATCTCTTTAAATAAGTGTTATTTGACGTCAATTATATTAATGAGGTCATATAGTATAACTTTTGACATATTCTATTCCCTGGATTCTTCGCAGCCTTCTCTTAGCCTTTTACATGATCATCGTCAAAATGTTGGTGTCATTATTACTTTTTGTTGATCTTTATAATCAATTCTTAATAAATTAATGATATTTAGTAGTTTTAAAAAAAAAATCATATACAAAAATAAGAAAATTGAGAGTAACTCAAATAGCAAGTCGTATTATTGCTTATGTACATTTGAAGAATGCATTGAGAGTCCATAACACTTAGTATTTCTTTTTAAAATATATAGCCAAATTTTATATCTCTAGTTGTCACTGATCTTCGTGTTTTTATCATATGTCTAAACAATTATTATATTTTATTATTTCGTTCAATTTGAAAGTATTTTATTTTTATTCCTGAATGAGTGTTTTAATTATATATAATACTAATGGCTAGTTTATTGATTTTTTTCCTTTTAGGAAGATGAATTGCATGTATGATAGTCATATATTTAAAAATTTGTGATTCTTATTGTTTGAGAGTTAAGAATATGTTAGTGTTAATTTGCGTCTCATAATAACTTTTATATTATTATTGCATTATTTCTACTTGCAAAATGATGTTAGACTTTTGTTTTCTTTAGTTTCTATAATCATGATTTAATTTTTTAAAAATGATTAATATAACTTTTTTGGGATAGTAATACTTTAATCATTAGTTTTTAATTAATATTAGTAGTTTACTAATTAACTTCAATCAAGGTGGAATATTTTATTCATGTGGAATGTCATGTGTCAAAGTTTTTTCAAATAAAAGAGAGAGTGCATTACACACAAGGTGTGTTTCTCAAACTAATAAGTAATAGTGATAATTTAGATATGAAACTTACATTCTCAATAGTTAAAGTATCAAACTAAAAAAATAAAATAAAAAATTTAAGTATGTTTTTGATACTTATCTCAAATAAAAAAAATAAAAATTCATGACATTTATGCCTCGCTCCATATTAAGTAAAATATCATGCCTCATGTCCCCCACCTCTAAATATTGTTCCCTTCTGTCATGTTACTTTAACTTGCAAATTTTTTATTTCTATTTTGAACAAATTTTTGGTAGCATGTTGGGCGTTTTATTGACTTGCACAAGTAACTAGTTGACCTAGCTAATTATTCATATTCAGGGGCGGAGCTAGGTGTGGGTTCGTGGGTTCAGACGAATTCAGTAATTTTTTCGTTGTCGCGTTCCATTTTTCGCAAAACGGGTTTTGGTGCACGACCTGACAACTCTTTTGGGTTTGATTTTTAATGAAGAGTCGTCACCTAACGAATTAAGGCGCGTTAGGGCACCTATCTAACCTAACTAAATCTAATTAAAGGTCAACGAACCAGAGATCAGGTAAGGATTTAAATTACCTCGAGAGGAAGGTGTTAAGCACCCCTCGAGGTCCACAACTGTGGGTCCCGATTGTATCTCATACAAATTATGTGGGGGTTACAATTAAGTAGCAATCAAGGTTACTATTTATTAATTATTAATTAATAAATCATGCGAACTAGGTGATAAAATAAATAAATATTAAACAATTAATATAAATATAAGTGAGGAGACATAAGGCAGACAAGTAGATAGGCGACAACCATTTTTATTTATTAAAGTATCCCAAACAGTTATAATTATAAACAAATAAAAGAGAAAAGGAAAGGGAGACACCAAAACCTACACTAACACCCTTCAACGGATCAACGCTCGACTTATTATTCAAAAAGATAAAACCAATGTTTTGTCATTTTATGCTCGAGTCAACTTCCATCATCTCCGTTTAAAGGGCCTAAATATCCCTACCCCACCTTTCGCATGCGTAACGTCCTAGAAGGTGCTTAGCGTTCTGGCTTAATGTCCAAGAGGCATTGGACTACTATTAGGGAGGTTTTAGACTAAAAGAAAATATATGTTTCCTAATCAAGCCCTCTAAACACCAAGCAAAACAAATTGGACGAGCATTTAGCACATAAATTTCATAATGACCTCTATATTTTAATTAACATGCTAGCAAACACAAGTAATTGTGAAAAAAAAAGATTCATGCCAAGTGTGTGAGCATACAACATACAAACAGTCAACATTACAATACTTATTTAGTTTAGAGAGGGCAGAAAATTAATACAGAATGCAGATTTTATTTTGATTATTAGCCAAATTAATCAAGGTAGATCAGTTTAAATAAGCTCTAATAAGGGCAGAGATATTTGAAAGCAGTGGCAGATTTAGTTGCTAATTAATCTCAACAGGGCAGAGATATCTGAAGGCAGTGGCAGATTTAGTTGCTAATTAATCTTAACAGGGCAGATTTAAAATATGCAGGGAATTAATTACTTTTATTTAAGTGGCAAAGCAGTTGATTAAATGCAGAAATTAATTACTTCAAGCAGATTTTAATATAGGGAAGATTATTTAAAGCAAATTTTAACATGCTGGAAATAGTTAATTGATTTATTTTGACTGGCAGAAAATAATTGTATGAAATAGCAAATTATTAATTCAAATTAAATGTTATAGCCATAGTTTATTTTAATTGTAACTAGTATACGTACCCGCGCGTTGCGCGACTATTTATGAATTTATGATTAATTTAATTTCATGAAACATCAATTAGTTGAAATATTTTTACATATTTGTCCTTTATTATTTTTATGTTGTATTGATATATTAATATATTTTTCATATTAACAATTTAGTAGTTAAAAATATTTCACATGAAAGGTAAAATATCATAAGACTAAAGGACATGTTAATATATTTTGCATATATTTTTTTTCAAATTGAGAAGATTCAAAATAGTCTTTACATTCTTAAATTTGTGTCAAACGATAATAGAAAAGTAATTTGAAATAGAGTCAATATAAAATAATGTCATATAATAATAGAAAA
>JAJOOS010005849.1:0-19132 GCA_029582725.1 Solanum chiquidenum
TCCTAACTTGAATGCACCTATTAAACAAGTTAAATTTCTCAAGTAGGCTTGTAGTGATCAAAATTAAAAATAAATTTAAGTAGCTTAAACACATTTATTGTCCCTTCACTAGAACTTGATTTAGAATTAATTTGTTATTTAATTCAGATAGCTAACTAACTACTAAAATTTCACTATTTGTTCAATATGAAACAATGATGTATTTTAGGAGTGAAATATAGAATACAAAATCATATACCTACCAATAAGAAAATTACAGCGTATACATTTTCATTGATAAGAATATCTACCAAACTAAACAAAGAGTATTATTATTGGCTTTACAAATATATCGTTATATCACTCTGACTTCAAACATTTGATACGCAAAATCGTTCATTTATGGTATATATATATATAACACATTATTGGAATCCATGCTTGTAATTGTGCCAATGAATAATACTCTCTCACCCTAGTTACTTGTCTAATTTCTTTTTTACTTGTCCATTTTGATAAATTAAAAAAGGATAATTTAAAAAAAAAATCTATTATACCCTCAATTAATTAATTTTGAAAAAGGTAGAACTTCTGAAAATCTTAAATTTTTAATTCATCCACTTCATAATTAATAAGGGTAAAATGGTAAACTCACTATGTCAATCATTGTTTTCTTTATAGGTGTGCAGTGTGTCAATTCAAAAGCGGACAAAGAATTAGGAAGAGGAAGTACCTACCAATGTATGTGCTTATTTATATTTTAAACTAGATACAAAAGCCCGGACAAGTTCGGGCCAATATATATTATTTTATTTATTTTAATTTTATAATTTTATTGTCAATTATTTTTATAATATTTTAAACACACTTTTAAAATAATATATGTGGCACATGTGATATTTTGAGAGTCCTAATTTACACGCAGCCACAATAAATCTAAAATGACTAAATTATCCTCAAACTTAGTAGATATTTCTGAAAAGCATACGCGTCGATCGAAACGTGTGTGCTTATATATTATATATATTAGTAGTGGATATAAATAAATAAATATACTTGGGTTAAAAGAATTTTAAAGGGTGGAGCTTTTGGGCATAGCGGGTGGGTATTTGGTGGTCTTTTTAATTAATTTAATTAATTGTTTGGATATCCAATAAGATAGTGACACTTTATTAATGAAGTTGTTAATTGAGGTTATCATTTAGGCCCTTAAAGAAAAGGGTAAAAAAAAGCTAAAAGATTGATGTCAGAGGCATTTTAGCCAATATTTTTTGTTTGAATAAATTTTTAATATATTTATTAATTTAACTTGCTCGAATTTAATCAAATTCATCCATTTACCGCCCGTTATTATCTCTAGCACGCAATGGAACCGGATGCCTACCTCTTAACTAACTTCCTTGTACCAATTTGGCAAGCTGATACCTTCCACTTGCCTTTGAGAAATAAGCGATACCGACTTTTATTTTGCTAACGGATTTGGTCAACTCTTTCCTGTCTCTCGAAACAAAATTATACAAAGGGAAATGGTCTGACATATCCTTCAATTTTGTCATTTAGAGCTGATATACCTCGTTATAAAAGTGATTCATATATACCCTTACTTTATACAAATAGCTCACATATATCTTTTTTCTCTAACGAAAGTGAAAATAATAATTTTAATTTAACATTTAAATTATTTTTTGAAAAAATATAATCCATATGGAGTTTATTTGACCCTCCTCACATTTTATTTTTTTTACTTTTTTTGTTTCAACGACTAATTTAAATATTTTGATGGCCAAATTTCGTTATGTTTCACTAATTTTCTTGTAAAATTTATTATACATGCCCCATTTTATTTTTTATTCTTACAAATACAAAAACTAAATTACAATATAGGCGCAAAAACATTAGGTTTTTTTTCTTTTCACTAAAGAATGAAATGAAAAAAGAATAAGAAACTCAAATAATGATAATCAAAAAAGTCAAAAAATATTGTTTGTATGAAAAAGGATTAAAATATACCTTGCACTTTGTTAGAAGTATCATATATATACCCCTACATGAATTTTTCTAAAATTTAAAGTCAAACAAATAAATTTTAAACTAATTTTTTTCACTTCCGTTAAATGAAGGGCATATGTAAGCTATTTTTGTAACGATAAGGGTATATGTGAGCCACTTGTATAACATAACAGTAAGGGTATATATGAGCTACTTTTATAACGAAAGGTATATCAGCTCTAAATGACAAAATTAAGGGGTATATCAGACCCTTTTCCCTTATACAAATTTTATTGCTTATATATAATAGAAAAATAACTATCAAAACTAATTACTCTCCATTTCATTTTATGTGTTTTGGTTACTAGTAAGAAATATTTATTTATCATAATTTTAAAAATATTTTAAATTATTAATTATTGTAAATATTTTTATACTTAAATTTTATTTTTTTATAATTTTTTTAAAAAATGGACAAACTGAATATTGTCCTCCAAATATTTTTGAGAATTAGAAATCTTGAAGGTTAACACCTTATGAATACGATTAAAGAAATTTATAAATTAAAAAGTAGAAGAGAATGGAACGAAATGAAAGCGTAGAAAAGAAGGTATTATACAATGTGGTAGGAAGTCGTTTTCGTTAAAAAATGCTTATCTTTCTCATATGGAGTTTTTAAATATAAATTTAAATTTAATTATGTTTCAATGAGGTATTGAATAACGTACAATAAAAGAAATAAAAACCTACTAAATTAGATAAACAATTCTATCATATTTACTAATTCTCCTTATAGTTTAAAATAAGTCTCACTAGTTAATAATTTCATGTCATATTTCAAGTTAAATACACCTAAATGTATGTATTTTTCTACCATATACACTAAAATAGGAAGCGAGGCGAGCAAGAGAAGGTGAGAAGCGAGCGAGATCCGCAGATACATGTGAATCACACTAGATACATGTATTTGAGATACTGGATACATGTATCTTGAATATCAAATACAAGGAGAGAGGAGAGTGACGAGCGAGATAAAAGAGAGACGAGTGAAAATGTTAAATACACGCGATTCCATTTAGATACAATATATCTAGAATAAATTACACATGATTTTGGCTCACGTATCTGGACGCGCCAGATACATGCACCCAAAGTTTAAAATCAGATGAAATTTATAATATTATAAATTAATATAAATTTAAGTAATTTCTATTTTATTTTTAAAAACGAAGATAAGAAGACCCAAGTGGGTCAGAGTTTGACCAGCAGCAGCCAAAATTGTAAATTGGAAATTGGTCAAAAGTGAAAAATGGGATTTAGGAATAGCATATTTAGTTATTGTGTATACATTTCATTATCACAATTTGGATTGGTCAAGCTCCATCCAGCATAACACCCACTTTTTTTTATAATATAAGAACTACAAATGGTTTTATGTAATGAATAACAGACAAACATGATTGGACCATATATTCTCCTTTAACAAAATATTGCAAAGAAAATTTCCAAAATATTACTCTATAGTTCATTTCTACTTGTCATCTTTTATTATTCAGGAGTTATATTATATAAATTTTGAACAAAATTTTAAAATGTATTACATTATATTAAAAAGAAAAAGAATGCAACTTTTTGTTATAATTTAATTTAGCTTAAAAAGTTAATATAATTGACTCTCGTTAAAAAAAAGTATGTCAGGTAAAAGGAAATGGAGGAAATATATTCTAACTTACACTCCCTCCCAATTTATGTGAAAGTGCTATATTTGGGAGTCATATATTTTTCTTTTGATTATAATTATCTCAAAAAATATTTTGAACCGTCAGCTATGTTGATTTTACTACTTTTTGTGTACTTTTTAAATGAAGAAATTTTATTTTAAAATATTTGAAAAATCTATGTATAAATTCATAATCAACATTAAGTTTTATGATTTTTATACTCTACACATTGTCACATAAATTCAGACATAATCATATTTTATATTAATAAGATATACAACAAAAGTAACAAAAAATTAAATGGTTGTATATTAGTAGGTGTTTCTAACTTGCACGCATCTATAAAAATAAGTTAAATTTCTTATCAAAACTAAATAAGTAGCTTAAACACATTTATATCCTTTGGCTAGAACTTAATTCCGAATTGATTTGTTGTTTCCAATATGAAACTGTTATATAGAGTATTTTAGGAGTGAAATATATAATACAAAATCATACACCTACCAATAGAAAATTACAGCGTATACATTTTGATTGAGAAAAATATCTACCAAACTAAACAAAGTGTATTATTATTAGTAGCTTTCCAAATATATTGTTATATCACTCCGACTTCAAACATTTGATACGCAAAATCGTCCTTT
Source organism: Solanum chiquidenum (assembly GCA_029582725.1). NCBI lineage: Eukaryota > Viridiplantae > Streptophyta > Magnoliopsida > Solanales > Solanaceae > Solanum > Solanum chiquidenum. The sequence goes on from JAJOOS010005849.1 coordinate 4,334, forward strand.
ATAGTAAAATATTATAATATTTAACACATTATTGAGATCCATGCTTGTAAATCGTGCAATGAATAATACCTACCCATTTATGTGTGTATTTATATATTAAAAATAAATATACTTGTCAGGGAGACATTATCTTCTTCTTATTATACAATATACCATGAATCATGGACGATCTATGAGACATTGTCTTCTTCTTATTATAATTAATTAAATATTGACGGAAGATTTGTTATTTTTATTTTGTACATGATTCGTTGTTTTACCTTCTTTTTTTTTAAAAGGGAAAAAGGCAAATATTTTTTTTAAATTTTTTGTAATTTAGAATGGTATACCATTTGTTATAGAGTGATGAATATAAACATCATCATCGTCTAACAAATGATTCATATTTAAGTTTTTCATTGATTTAAAAAAAACCTTACCTATTATTTTTTACCCATCCATTCTTGGTCAAACCCAATCTAATTGAAAAATGCTCAATCCCTCTACTATTCAATCATCACTTCAATGACTTATATCTGAGACACTTATTCGACTAACAAGATCATCATCAGAATCGCGAGGTGATAACCAAATAAAAAAGAAATTACATTTTTTTAGTTTTGGTCATCTAGAAGAGTAAAAAAAAGGGTAAAATATATTTTTTAAATTACGTGATATTTTTGAAATTAAAATAATTTTTTTTTAATTCACTAAATATTGTTTTGTTAACAAAAAGAATATATATATATTACCATTATTTGAATTTGGATACCTAGACCAAGTTTATACTAAATCGGACCTACAAGAAATATTCAAATTATCGGAACAACTGATCAATTCAGTAAAAAACTATGCACAAGGTGAAGGAGTCTATTGCAGATTATTTAGCATTAGCATGGAGAGCAAATACTTGCAATTATTTTTTCCAACAATTAATTATATCACGGTGGAAAAATTAAGAGACTTTAATATCAAAGCAACATGTGTTGATAAAAAACTTCCACACCTAAATAAAAAATGGATACAAACAAGACGAGCATTGAGAATTAAAGCATTATATTTTATTCTCAAACGTTTTTCAACGAAGATTTCAAAGTCTTACATCATGATCATGACTAGGTCTTAATGACCAAAGGAAAATCAAAATCAAAGACATTAAAAGAAAAAACCCTCGATATAAAGCTTCACATATTGGAGGCAATAAATAACGAGATATGAATGCACAATTTATTAGATAACATGGGTAAATGGTTATAGTATATATACACATTTTATTTTTACAGGGATATAACCGATCAACTCCCTCTATTCTTAACTAGTAAAATTATTCGCGCGGGAACTTGATATCATAGAATTTATAAAATAATATTTAAAACATATCCGTCATTAAAACTAAAATACTATATTATTTTACATACAAGATTACATATTATCAATCATTAATAATGTAAAGAAAAATGAAAATTATTACATCTTATCATTTATCCTTAGTAACATAAGCATAAATTAATGATTGTAAAAATACGTATCAGGATCTGTAACATAAGCAATGGTGTCAGTGAGCCACTCAACATGAACCAAGTACACAAAAATTTAATTGTGAAGAAGAAGAAGAAGAAGAGGAGGTTCAAAATTTTAGTTGTTTTAAAATGAGAAGAAATCTCTCTATTTATAGACAACAAAGGATAGTATGAACACATGTTTATTGTGTCTTATCGGAAATGTTACAACTATTTGAAAAAGTTGCAATCCTTCGGAAAGGTCACAACCTTTCATAAAAGTCGCAACTTTTCATAAAAGTCTCAACTTTTCATTAAAGTTGTAACTTTTTATAAAAGTCACAACTTTTCATGAAAAGGGAAGACTAGTTTTGAAAATAAATAAATTAAAAGGGAATTCTGGTTTGTGGTGGCTCCACATAGGGGGCCTAAGGTTCTCTTATATATATATATATATAAAAATTTCCCGCGCTTCGCGCAGTGGTGAACTACGTCAATAATCTACTTCTGAACATTTGATATTATGAGTATTTTTGAGTGGGTACAACCCTACGATAAATTGTCAAGAATATTTTTGATTCCAAGTGTTTATGCATTTTGTTATTAATTCATCATTTGACTTTAGTTATTCATCATCAAAGTCTTTAGAAAAGATATGTAATTGTTTATATTTGTATTTTCAAAAGGTGGTACAAACATTTTATTCATCAATTGCGAGAGCTTTTCTCCTATTGAAGACCTCTACATACATAATCTAAATATTATACATCTTATATAATTAGTTGTTCACTTGATAAGTTAATTAAAATTTTAAAACACATCTCTTGGAGTTCAATTAGATAACGTATGTCGCTCAAATAATTTGGATTAAATGATGTCTTGGCAAGTCCCTTATTCAAAATCATTCGCAGTCGATGACACTACTTTGATAGCTAAAAAGCATATTTCGTTGTTTATGTTTCAATCAATATGGTTAAAATTTTATTTTTTTTGCGACTTTTAATCTAATGTTTATAAGGAGATAAATATTTCTTTAATATTTGATTAATATGGATTCATCATATTTTGAGAGGTATTTAATTGACTCCAATCCAACAATTGAACCCCAAACTTTTGATTAAGGTTGAGTACAATATTTACAATCCCACTACATTTCATTATATTTTTTATGTCACTAATCGATTGAATGCCTCGATAAGATAGAAAGTTGAATAACTAAAACTTCAAGGTAGTGTGGAACCACCATAACTTTTGAACACTCAAAAGTCCCTTCTTGGACATCCCAAGGATCTTTTAGCCACTGAAAACTCTATAAAGATCAAAGTCATTTATTTTACAAGTTTAAGAATTCTAATCTACATGACACCAATAGTCTAATGATTACATCAAATTCTTGATTAACATATCTACATAATGATCAAAAGCATAAACATAAACAACAAAGTTTAAAACATGTACTAAAAAATAATTAATAACATAAGCAAAATTAATGACTGTAAAAAACATACCAGGATCTATAACAATAGAATGAAACAGAAAGGAAAAAATTGAGCCACTGAATGGACATTGTCCCCTTAAGGAAATCATTCTCCTCTAGTACCCAAGGTTTAAAAGAATAGATCCGGTCAGGATAGAATGATTATATTCACCAGTATATTGATACAAAAATAATGGTTTCATTGAGCAACTCAGCAACAACAAAGTACACGAATATTTAATTGTGCAGAAGAAGAAGAAGTAGTTCAAAATTTTCGTTGTTTTAAAATGAGAGGAAATCCCTCTATTTATAGACAACGAAAGGTAGAGTTAATAAATGCTTATTGTACCTTATCGGAAAGGTCACAACTCTTTGAAAAAGTCACAACCTTTTATAAAAGTTACAACTTTTCATAAAAATCAAAACTTTTCATAAAAATCGCAACTCTTCGTAAAAGTCGCAATTTTTCATTAAAGTCACAACTTTTCATAAAAGTCACAACTTTTCATGGAAGGGAAGACTAATTTTGGAAATAAATATATTAAAAGAGAATCTTGGTTGTGGTGGCGCCGTGTAGGCGGGCCTAGGGTTCTCTTTTATATATATATATATATGATTATGATTACTTGTCCACTTTTGAATTGTCATACATATTAAGAAAATAATGATTGACATAATAAATTTATCATTTTATCATTTTAGTTCTAATTTTTTAAAAGTAATTAATTGAGAATATAGTAGGTAATTTTATTTTGTTCTTTCTTAATTTGTCAAATTATTAAATAAGTAAAAAAGGAACAATTAAAAAAAAATTAGACAAGTAATTCGGAACGAGAGAGTAAATTGCAAAATGAGTTTGTATATGACCCGCAAGGCAGCGTAGCATTTATTTGCGCCAGCCTACCTATTTCCTAGACCTTTCTGAAATCTTTCATTGAAAAATAAGAAGTTGGTTTTCACTTTCTCTTCTATATAAGGAGAGAAAGACACCAAACTCCACCATTAATCTTCATTCAGATTTCACCTTACCGTTGAAAGACACAACATTCATGGCTTCCATCAACATTTCTTTCCCTTCAACATCTCTCAGTCGATCCCAGTAAGCTTTTTCTTTTCAAGAATCAATCTGTTGATTTTAGGAATCTGGGTTTTATAGTGTCCTGTTTTGGGTTCTTTCTTTTTTATGATGGGTATGTTTGAATCCACCGTGGATGCATTTCTTGAAAAGGGAAAGCTTTATTTGACTTGGATTTGTACATTTCTTGAATGGTTTCTTGGAATTGTTCTTGTTTGAAATTTACAGAGTCGCACTCTGTTTTACAATTTTACTGCTTTTCAAGATTCTTTATTTGACTTGGTGATGGATTATTTAGGCATTGAGGCGTAGTAGTAGTAGTTTAATTGACATGTAGCATATCTAGTCATGTAAAAACTTGCTAAGATCTGTCAATAGCATCAGCTTAGTTTATAATGTGGTTGAACATTCTCCATTCACCTGTTTAAATATTGATTTCTCACCTTTCAATTTCTTAAATAATTGCAGGATTATGAGTTTTCCCTAATCTGCTAACTTTTCTTGTAGAGCATTAAAGAACTTCAAGTTGTTCAATGGATTGCATTCCGGAGATCTAGTTTCTCTTAATGGGGTATCTTCAGGGTCATTCATTCGGCTTAATGCTAGACCACACTTAACCATCAAGAATGATTTCAAGATTAATTCTGCATTGTTATCTGGTGAAGGAGACATCCGTTCTCAATCCAGGGGAGAAACTTCTCTGTTTAGTAGCCTCTCTACAGGAACTGAGACTCAACCTGATGCTGTAACCTTTGCAACGCTAGAAGCAGATGGTGTTCCTACAACAAGTGGCTTTCTTTCAGATGATGATGAATGTGAATTGGATTGTCCGACGGAAGGTTTTTCATCTGTTCCTGAGGCTATTGAAGACATTCGCCAAGGAAAGGTAGGTTCTTCTTAAAAGTCAACAAGAGTTTTTCTTATGTTGTGTGAAAATAAACTTAAGTCAATCCTTATTGCAGATGGTGCTAGTTACAGATGATGAAGATAGAGAAAATGAAGGGGATTTAGTTATGGCTGCATCCAAAGCTACACCAGAAGCAATGGCTTTCTTTGTGAAGCATGGAACAGGGATAGTTTGTGTGAGCATGACAGAAGAACACTTGGAGAGGTTACAGCTTCCATTGATGGTAAATGATAAAAAGAATGAGGAGAAACTTTGTACAGCATTCACAGTCTCAGTGGTATGTATTAACTTGATTACTTACGCTTGCATCTCTTTTTGTAAGGGTGGAGTTGGGGGTGGTATGGGTGATGTGCAAGGTAACTTCCTTAATGGCAAGCGAGATCTCATTTCAGAATTTGGGAATTTAACATTTCTAAACCTGCCTGATACAGTCAAATTACTAAGTTGTTTGATATCTAAACCTTACCAACTAAAGAAAGAAGAAAAAAAGATGTAAGAAGCTTTCTGCTACCAATTCGTAACAAGAGTAAAAAAAAATGCTGATTATAATTTCGTGGGATGTTTTGTAAACAGAAAGAGTATTACTGTACCAAGTCCAACACTGTAATTGTTGTGCAAGCACGCCTACTTGCCTTACCAGTTTTTCAATTGGAGGGTTACTCTCAATCAATGCTGGGATACTGTGTTCTCCAGGGAATATTTCAAGGATCTACTATCTAGTGTATGCTATTCTGGCGATTGTGTGGAATACGACTACCTAAGGGCTAAAACATAAATGAACATACCTAAGGCTCGTTTCTGAAAGATGTTCTAACATTTAATTCTTTTACTTTGGTTTCTGTGCCAAAAGATCTCTTGAGAATTATCTGTCTTGTGTGATCTCTCTTGCTGTGCTGCTAGTTGTCCTTTCAGCATCCTAGTCTTGTCTGCTGCTAATTGGATGCTTACGAAGCATTAATGGTAAAACAATCATGCAGGACGCGAAACATGGAACAACTACAGGAGTATCTGCTCATGATAGAGCAACGACAGTATTGGCACTTGCGTCCGGAGATTCAAAGCCTGAGGATTTCAATCGACCGGGGCATATTTTTCCTTTGAAATACAGGGAAGGCGGGGTTTTAAAACGAGCTGGACATACTGAGGCTTCTGTGGATCTTACCGTGTTAGCTGGCTTAGACCCTGTTGGAGTAATATGTGAGGTTGTGGATGATGATGGTTCCATGGCTAGATTGCCTATGCTTCGTCAATTTGCAAAAGAACATAACTTGAAGATCATATCAGTTGCTGACTTGATCAGGTGGTTAACAGATCTGCTTCTGATTTCTTTAAGAGTTGGTGTTATGTTATCAATTTAAAAAAAAAAAATTCCTTAAGAGTTGGTGTTGCTGAATAAATTCTTTCATGGTTTATTGTTTTGTCATGCTTTAACGTGGTGATAAATACTTCTGATGGTTCTAAAGTGACGCTTCCTTTTCTGAGTGGATCTATTTTTCTATTTAGCTTCTTCTTTCTTTTATCTATTGCATTCTAGGCAATTAATTTGGGAGATTGTGCAAAGTCCATGCCCCTTATTCCTCAAGAGAAACGAAGAGATGTGTTAAAGTTCTGATTTGATAGTCAGGAGCACCCTGTAATAGCTTCCTAATTCTGATTTCCACATTCTATTTTTGGGTAAACCACTTCTTAGTATGGGGTCCCCCCAATATACTTCAGACAGTTCCCATTTAAGTCAATGATTTCCTTATATTGTGTAAGCTTACTTATCCCCGAAAACTGTAAGCTTAGCTCTCACTTCTAAGGATGAAGATAGACTTAGGCTTTTAAATCATTGGGCTTCATGGAATCAATGGTGATATGAATCTTTTCAGTTGCTGAACTACCAGATTACAAGAGATTGGAGATGCAGCAAGTCTTTGAAGAAACTTTATCTTCATGGGTTGGTGCATCTGTTCTTTTACTAAATTGTGTATGCCGACACATCCATGTGCTTACATATTAATTTTACTTTAGTTTTACTTGATCAAAAGAAGTTTACTTTTGATTTTTTTTTTTTCATTTCGTTTGCATTAATATCTTAAAATTCAGTAAATGTGACTTCCCTTATCCTTGCTTTGTCCAGCAAATGCTTGAAAACAAGCATTCATTTATCGTTTCTACTACATTAGCTTTTGGTACATCATCTGACAAGAACTTCCTTTTACAGATATAGGAGGAAAACAGATCAGCTGGTAGAGCATGCTTCTGCTGCAAGAATACCTACTATGTGGGGCCCGTTTACTGCCCATTGCTTCAAGTCAATAATAGATGGAATTGAACACATTGCGATGGTTAAGGTGAGCAACTTTCGGGATATTCTCGCATATATCTTTGGCAGTGGTTGGACTACTCGAAGTTGTACAAACATATCAGTTTGTTGTGTTTCACTAATCACAAAACTAGATATCTTATCTATTTGAAACATGAAGTTCCATCTTCTTCTTAAGTGGAAAGGGGACGAGCACGTTTACTATTGTATCTTACATCACTTTACAGTTTGACATCCTTGTAGAATTTTATTAATGCAAACTATGGGCGTATTTGGCTTGACAAGTTCATTTTTGTGTTTGGTACTGATTTGGGATGAATTTGTTGAATGACCAGGGGGATATAGGAGATGGACAAGATATTCTTGTCCGGGTACACTCGGAATGCCTCACAGGAGATATATTTGGTTCAGCCAGATGTGACTGTGGATCCCAGCTGGCAACTGCAATGCAACAAATTGAGGCTGCTGGCAGGGGGGTTTTGGTTTACCTCCGTGGTCATGAGGGTAGAGGCATTGGTTTGGGTCACAAACTTCGTGCTTATAATTTACAAGATGCTGGACGTGATACTGTTGAAGCGAATGAAGATCTTGGTTTGCCCATTGATTCAAGAGAGTACGGGGTTGGTGCACAGGTACTCACTTCCTATATAGGCTCTCTCTGGATTGTGCTGTAACTTTTGTGTAAATCTTGTTGTCTTAAAGCAAAACTAATTTTTTTTTCTTCTGCAGATCTTAAGGGATCTTGGTGTTCGAACTATGAAGCTGATGACGAACAATCCTGCAAAATACAGCGGGCTCAAGGGTTATGGTTTGGCAATTTCTGGTAGGGTCCCCGTTGTGACTCCCATTACAAAAGATAACAAGAGATATTTGGAAACAAAACGTGCTAAAATGGGCCATGTATACGGTTTGAACCTTATTCGCCCGGCAACCAGCACCAGCACCAGCAGCAGCACCAGCACAACAAATGGTACACCTAACTCTGAGAATACTTCTACTATAAGATGATCTGGTTGGCGAACAACTTGCTTGAGGAATAGCTATCACCTTTAACACATAATTCAAATATTATTTTACGGACATTGTTTTTGTCCTTGGATGTATATTAGCATTTATGAGAAGTAATGCAATTCACCTTGTCAAGTGTTAGTGAAAGCCAACAGAGACTTTGCTGATAACAAAGAGTATGTATGTACACATATCACGATTTAAGTTTATATGACACACATGTTTTGCATTAGTTGGTTTGATTCAAACAAAGAGTACTAGTGATGAATGAAGAAAACAAGAAGCAACAAGCAAAGCAAAGCAAAACAAGAAATATTACATAATAATGTACTAGTTCCAAATGGAAGGAATGCTACTTTGGAAGTGGAGAACAAAATGCCAAGATATCATCATCTCTCTCGAATTCAGCCATGTCATTCTCCTTCAAACTAACCCATGCTTCTACTCCATCACCATCCTTTATGTCCATCAGAAGAATGACTTCAATAGCATCAAGGCTAACGGAGCTCACCCAGAATGGCTTTCCCCAACCAAAGTCCGCTTCATACCAAGAGAATCCACACCAACTAGTGCACGAATAAATGTCCATCTCGTTACCTTGGCAAAGTATGTCTACAGCTTTAATCTGATTGTTAACAACTAAAGAGAAAACATCATCAACTGTTGCCGCCTTACCAATGCTTACGCATGTGTCCCGTATTGTATTTCCTACCAACTCATGATTCAACTCCTGGCTTGCCTCTAGATCAGCAATTCCAAACATGGTACCATTACCTAGAGCATGTTCTAAAGATGGTAACTTTGATTTTCCTCTCAAATTAATAGGAAATAAAAAAGATGAGCCCCTTGAATGTCCATTTTTGGCGGTGGAAATGCCTGCAAGAACCTTCCATATTAACGACATAACGACCATCACTCTAGTAGGCCTGATGATGGCACTTGAATCTTTGATTGTATTTTTGAGCTTAGTTATCGCCAAAGCATCAAACACAAACCTCCTTGTGAAACTCTTAGTGCCCCTGTTGGATGGTGGTGAATATTGAATTCCTGATAGCACTCTTGTGGGAAATAGCAATGACAAGTGACCAAAACTTGGGAGACAATCTTTTGTCATTCCTGTAAGGCTAGTGTGCGCCCATTCCTTGACAAATGTTGCTAAAGTGAAAGCATCAGCTACGATGTGTGAAATTTGTATGGCCATGACTAGTCCTCCACAATTGAATAGGTTCACTTGGACACCAAGTAATGGACTTGATGGTAGATCTGAGTATGGTGGAACAGCACTAGGCCATGGAAGAAAATCATTCAAAAGCTCAGTGTTGGGTCCTTGGTGAAGAAATTCAGCAAGATCCGCGTTGACTTTGGTTTGGACATACTCAACACCTTCATCATTGCACTGAATTGAGAATTCATCTTCATTAAATCTCCCTGCTATAGGGTAAAAGTTGGTTAATATCTGGGCCAAAGATTTTTGCAACTTATCACATCTTTCAGTAGTCGTACTGCTTGGCAAGTAGTGGAAGAGTACTGGCACATATATACGAGGAACCATCTGATCGAAAAATGAAAGCTTAAGGGTCTGAAGATGATTCGGGGTAGGAATTGAGGGCTTCAACATTTTCCTTGTCTGGATTTGGATCTCTAACTTGGCCATTAATTAGGATTAGCAGCAAAAGAGAGTTTGAATACACTAGAGTGTTTCTTAATATGGAAATAAAATAGGAGTATCTGCTAATGATATGGATCTGAGCAATTAAAAATGTGTGGATGCATTTTTGGACCAGATTATAATTAACGGAGGACATTTTTGTTTAATTTGTATATATTCTGCTTGTTAGGCTTTTGTTCATTAAATAAAAGCAAATGGTTCCATCAATAAGCCGGCCCAAAAGTGACCGGCCGAGCTCAAACAAAAATACAGGCATTGATCCAATCTAGAATCCTATCGAAGCTGATTCTCTCAGTTTTATCTGCATACGAATTTATATAATACAATTAAAGAGAAGCACTAGAAATTTGGACTAATATATATCCCTGAAATGGATCGAGCTGATTGCTTCAACAAACAAAGATATAAGTTAATAACTCTTAACTCTAAAGTGAAACCATCAGCTAGATTTGTATCCCATGACTCAAGAAGGAAGATACATATATAAAGATAGTTTGAAAAATAATGAATATCTACCAACTCGGCAAACATAATTTGTTTGTGATGAATGGAGAAAACAAGAAATCGAAAGGAATGGATCCAATGCTATTTTGGAAGTGGAGAACAAAATGTCAAAATATCAGCATCTCTCTCGAATTCAGCCATGACATTCTCCTTCAAACTAACCCATGCTTCTATTCCATCACCATTTTTGGTATCCATCAGACAGATTAATTCAAGAGCGTCAAAGCTAACGGAGCTCACCCAGAATGGCTTTCCCCAACCAAAGTTAACTTTATACAAAGGGAATCCACACCAACTACTGCACACATAAATGTCCATCTTCTCTCCTTGGAGAAATTTCTCATTAACTTTTGTGTGATTGTTAACAACTAAAGAGGAAATATCATCAACGCTTGCCGCCTTACCAATGCCTGCACATGTGTCCCGTATTGTATTTCCTACCAACTCATGATTCAACTCCTTTCCTGCCTCTAGATTAGCAATTCCAGACATCGTACAGTTCCCTAGAGCATCATCCTCTAAACATGGTAAATTTGATTTACCCCTCATATTAATAAGAACTACAAAAGACGAATCCCTTGAATGTCCATGTTTGGTGGTGGAAATGCCCACAAGAACCTTCCATATTAACGACATAACGACTACCACTCTAGTAGGCCTGATGGCACTTGAATTTTCGATTGTATTTTTTAGCTTAGTTATTGCCAAGGCATCAAACTCAAACCTCCTCGTGATAGTCTTAGGGCCTCTGTTGGATGGTGGTAAAAATTGAGGTCCTGACTGCAGTGTTGTTGGGAAGAGCGATGGCAAGTGATCAAAGCTTGGCAGACAATCTTTTGTGGTCCCTGTAAGGCTAGTGTTCGCCCATTCATTCAGAAATGTTGCTAAAGTGAAAGCATCAGCTACGATGTGTGAAATTTGTATCGCTATGACTAGTCCTCCACAATTGAATAGGTTCACTTGGACAGCAAGTAATGGAGTTGATGGCAGATCTGAGTATGGAGGAACGGTACTAGGCCATGGAAGAAAATCATTCAAAAGCTCAGTGTTGGGTCCTTGGCGGAGAAATTCAGCAAGATCCGCGTTGACTTTGGTTTGGACATACTCAATGCCTTCATCATTGCAGTGAATTGAGAATTCACCTTCATTAAATCTCCCTGCTATAGGGCAAAACTTGGTTAATGTCTCCGTCAAAGATTTTTGGAGCTTATCACATCTTTCAGTAATTGTTCCTTCAGTATTGCTTGGCAAGTAGTGGAAGAGTACTGGCACATATGCATGAGGAGCCAGCTCATCGAACAATGAAAGCTTGAGGGTCCGAAGATGATTCGAGGTTGGAGTTGAGGGCTTCAACATTATCCTTGTCTGAATTTCAATCTCTAGCTTGGCCATTAAATAGGATTAGCAACAAAAGAGAAAGTATTTCTTAGTATATAGTGTCTGGTAATGAAAAGGAGCAAAAATGTCTAAACTGTTCCTTTTTGTTTTGGCTGTATTTATAAAGCCCATTTCAAAACTACAGACAGTCCATGTGTTATGTCAACCTGTTTCTGCATATTTGGTTATACTTGTCTTCGAGATAAGAAATATTCGCTGAAAACTCAATAACAAAGTAGTCTCTTGATCCCACATGCTCATTTGAGTTTTATATCAATATTATTTCAGGTGGACGCACATGATTAAATATAAACAATATGTATAAATCGTATATTATCTGTCAACAAATCAGCTAACTCATTTCCTTACAAGAGGTGACAACTTGATCCCTCCACATTCACAGTTCAATTGAAATTAGATATTCCTTTTCATCATATAAATAAACAGAGAAAAGCCAAAACAGAATCTTATCACTACGCTCTTATGAAAATTTTGTCCACATGGAGGAATCAAATGCTACTTTTGAAGTGTATGACAATATTTCACAATCTCTCTCGAATTCAGTCATTTCATTCTCCTTCAAACTAACCCATGCTTCTATTCCGTCACCATCTTTTGTGTCATTTAGGATAATTACTTCAAAACGTACTGCTCACCCAAAATGGCTTTCCCCAACCAAAATCTGCTTCGTACCACGGGAATTTGCACCAACTAGTGCTCGGATAAATGTCTATCGAGTCTCCTAGACCAAGTTTGTTTATAACTTCTTTGCCACAGGTAGCGAACATAGATGTAATATCATCAATGTTTGCCTTACCAATGCTTGCAGATGTGTCCCTTGTTGTACTTCCTACCACGTTAACAAAGTCATTTCTCAACTGGTTTGCCTCAACAGAAGCAACAACCGTCACGTATAAGTTCCCTAGAGCATGCATTAATCGGAAATAATAAAGACGACCCCCTTGAATGTCCATGTGAATTGCCTACTAGAACCTTCCATATGAATGACAGAACGACCACCAGTCGAGTAGGTCTGGTGAATGTAGCACTCGAATTGATTCTGTGTTTGAGATTTGCTATTGCCACAAACCTCTTGGTGACAATCTACGCTGGAAGGCGGTGAAACTTGAGGTCCTGTTGGGATGACAAGTGACCGAAACTTGTGAGACAATCTTTTGTTGTCCCTGTTTGGGTAATGTGTGCCCATTCCTTGACGAATGTGAAACCATCAGCTAGGATATGTGAAATATTTATCCCAATGACTAGTCCTCCACAATTGAATATGTTCACTTGGACTCTGAGTAGTAAACTTGATGGCAAATCAGTTGGAAGAAACTCAGCAAGATCCGCATTGACTTTGGATTCAAACACCTTGGTCGTTGCAGTAAACATCTTTATTAAATCTTCCAGCTAGAGGGTAAAGCTTTCGGCTAAAGATTGTTGCAACTTGTCACATCTAATTTGATCAGTAATTCGTTCACTGTTTGGCAAGTAGTGGTACAAATATATGAGGAGCACTCTAATCAAACAATGAAAGTTTGAGGGTCCGTAGATGATTTGGTGAGGGCTTTACCATTTTCCTTAGATGGATTTGAATATCTAAATCGGCCAAAAACAAAAGAGAATTAAGAAATAGTATTTGGAAATGATGGCAAGAGTTACTTTTTTTTCTCTTTTTGTTGATTTAGAGTGGTTTGTTTTTAAACAGGGCTTAACGCACGTTTTAATTAAAAACATTGGTACAAGATGGCAACGCAGGTGTACTTTGAACCAATAATACACTAGGCGTTTCATTAGTTTATTGCTCTCAATTATCATTCATTATATCCATATCCATATAGTACACGTGTTGACGATTTTTATTAGACTTGCTAAATCTAATTAGGAGTATTATGTTTCCACAAAGGAGAAATGATTTTGAAATTTTCATCTCTGACTCGTTCCAGCAAAGATACAATTTTTTTTTTAAAGTAACAAGTGCCTTGATTTCTCCGCTCAGAGGATGGTAATAACACCCCACTACCGTCAAACGCAACTTGCAATTGCTTATATATCGTTAATTAATCAAATTAAGTTGCAATAGCTTAGGTCTTGAAATTAGATTGATTTGAAGTTGAAGAAATTTTATTTGGACATATAATTTGAATTTTTCAAGCGGTATCTTTCTCTCTTGAGAACTATCAAAACTTCTTGACTCATATGCAACCTTACCAAATGGACAAACCACACTTAATAAACAAAGTACTAAGAGGCGCCGAATTAGTAAACACGTCAAATAAAGCAATAATAGTAGTAATTAATATAATCCCCTCACAAAGTACCAACAATCTTCACTTTGACACAATTTTTTTTGTTTTTACAAGATTTAAAATGATGGATCTTTATTTGCAAATAATAAACTTATGAGTCAAATTATATATTTTAAAAAAATTGAAATCACTATTTGAAATTTGAAACTTTGTTGGAGAATTTGAAATTGAAGTTCTGTTCACATTTCATTAACAAATGCTAATTTCAAATTAAAACGTCAAATTTGAGCCCTAAATCCAATGGCCGTTACACTCTCGATAATTTCTTCGCAATAAACATTTACACTTACATTCAAGTCCTTGCTGAAACAACTCAGCTAGCTTTCCATCTACTTTTGTTTCCAAGCATTCAACACCATGGTCACTGCAATCAATAAAGAGAAAAACCTTGATCCTTGACAAGTCTTCCGGTAAGTGGATAAAACTTGGATGAAGGAAGTTCACCTTGGTCACCATGAACAAAGACTGTTTTACACATCAATTAATTAACGCCATATTTTCCATCATACGGTATTTACAGAAGAGCTCATGTGTGAATGCTTCAATCAATCACGGAGATAAATGACAGTTTCTTAATCTTGCCTCTCCTCTTCAGTATCATGCAAAAGAACACCTCGGACTCTGGCCCTGTAAACCGAGCAACTACTCATTGAAGTAACAATTTTAATATCGATGCAAGGATAAGTT
>JAJOOS010005850.1:0-15751 GCA_029582725.1 Solanum chiquidenum
GTTTATATTCTTGGTTATTTTGATATGTCTTTTTGTATTTTCTTTTTGGGATACTTTGGTCATAGCTTTGGATCGTATATATATTCTTACAAAAACCTATCTCATTTTATTTTAATTATTTTTGTATTTGTATATTAGTACATTTTTCTTGTAATATTTCCATAACATATTGTATTTTATGTCCTATAGACCAGTTAGCGTTTGGATTTTGTATTACTCCATCCCTTTTATTCCATCTTTCTTCTATTTCTCTTCCTAAAGCTCCAGAAAGTTTGTTAAAAAGCTTTTTTCCTAGGCTTTGGTCAAATGCATTACCACTTATAGCACAATAGTAGAAATAGTCTTTTAAAAAGTTCTTTATATGGCTCCAATTTGTTATACTAAGTTGTTCTAATTTTATTAGTGCATTTTTTTGTAATATTACTAATCCGCTATTTGGGTCTTCTCCTGTTATTAGGCTGTGTACTTTATTAGTAAAATTATACGGGTTTGGCCCCATATTCACAAGTTGTTGGAATTCTTGAGGGTATGTTACTTTATATGCTTCCCAAACTCCTTTGATTGATTCTCCTAAAAAAGTCTCCAGATATCTATACATAGTTTCTGCATCTGTTTCACTATAATGTTGTATATAATCTGCTACTACTATTCCTTTCCATGCATCTATTACTGAGTTTCATAACTGAGGGTCATGAGCCGCTATATTTAATAGTTTTCCTCTATCTCCTCCATCTTGAAGTTTGATAGGGGCTTCTATTGGCATTCTTATTCCTATTAGTCTGACCATTTCTGGTTCTGTTGTCGGGTCTTGTCTGAATACACGGTGCCTTGGTAGGTTACCGATAGTATATTCTACTGGTGTTATTGGGGTTGTCTTTTGGAAGGGACTTGAACTAGAAGAAGCGATTTCCATAAATTCTTTTAAACTGTGTGTTGTTTCATCATCGCTTTCTTCTTGGGTTTCTTCTTCTTGTCTATAGCCATAATTATATGTTCTATATTTGCATTCTTTAAAATGTTTTTCTATTATAGAAAATTCTATCTCTCCTAATTTATATCCTTTACATTTAAACAAGGTTGTTTTATTTTTTTGATGTATTTCTTTAGCTTTTTCTATTGATAAATCTACTTCATAGTCTTCTTCTTTTATATTTTGAATATTCATACCTTCCATATTGATGGTTGATTCATTATCTTCTAAATCTTCATCTATTTCTTTTTTATCAGTATATTTGTAATCAGTGAATCTTATTGATGTTTCTCATTTATTATTAGTGTATGTGAGGTGGTCATTTGGTCTTAAAACTTTCTTTTTACAGAATTTTTCTAAATTCCATTCTCTACCTGCATATTCTTCGGAATTTATTTTTAAAGGTTTCATTAATTTGATTCCTTTATTTCCCATTATACCTACTGCATCGTCTATTTTTATTTTAAATTTTGAACTGCTATTGGTGGCTAATTTTCCTATAAAGCCCACACAAACTAGTAAATTGTTTCCATAGTTCATTTCTTCGTAGCCCTTTGTTTGTATACCTATTTTTATGAATTTCCCAAATTCTTTTGAATTTATCATGAAGTCTGGACTACAGTAAAAAATTCCTCCATTGTTGCTCATGTCTACTTCTGTTAAACCTATTATGGATCTTTTAGATTCTGACCATCTACTATCGTATAAAGTGATTAGTACTTTGGTACCTAAATTTTTTCTAGTTAAACCTTTAAGTCCGATTACTACCAATCCCATATGCATGAGATTCATTCGTCTTTTTTGTATTTCATTCATGGATTCTTTACTGATTAAATTTATACTTTCACTATCATTCTCTGATACACTCAACTGTTCTTCTCTATAATATCTGTATAGATGGGTTGTTGATGAAAATAGTCCTGTATTATATAAAACTTATGGATTTAATAATTTCAATTTATTTTTCTTGAAAATTTCTATATCTCTATCTACATCTATTATTTCATCTAACTGATGACTGCTACTTGGTTTGGATGAGTTCACTATTCTAGCTAGCATATTGTTTCCTAGTCTTTCTTGAGAGAAACTGGGCCTTTGTCTTTCTTGGGAACTTCTATTCCTGTTTGAAAAAAGGTCCATGTTTTTTCTTTCTTATTATATCTATCCTTTTGAGGGGTTATTTCAGTTCTTTTAAGTTGCTCTATTAATGCTTGTATATCGTTTTCTTGTTTAACTTCTCTTTTGGAGATTTTAGTTTCTAATAAACTATCTAATTTTTTACTTATTTCTGCGAGTTTGTCTTCTAGATTTTTATTTAATTCTAATAAAGCAAAGATTATTAGATTATTTTGTTTTACACTTATAGAATCTGTTTTTCCTGGTGGTATATAATCTGATAATCCTTATGGGTTAGCTTGAAATTGGGTTGTTTTTCTAAGAACTTCTTGGTAAAAAACGTTGTTCATGAAAGGGTTAAGTCTTTTAGTTTGTTTAGTTCTTTCCTAATTTCTTTTGTTTCTTTATTAAGGCCTTCTAATTGGTTATTTATTAGTTCTAGTGGACAATTATCAATTATTTTATTTGCTACTATTGTTTGTATTTTGGAGATTATATCTAATTGTTGGTTTTTTAGAAAATAAAAATTTTGTTCTATTTTTTCTAATGATTTGTTTTGCTTATATTGCAGATTTTCTAGTGTTTCTATTAACTTTAGAAATTTATCGTCTTTAGACTGACTATGTTTTGCTAAATTTATTATTAAGTCTGTAATAGTATTTAAATGCTGATTATCACTATGTAAGATATGGTCTCCTTCGGTGAGGTTACACTTAATTACTTATCCGAATTTTAGTCTTCGATATGTCTTTTCTGAAACTATCTCTAAGTCTAAATATTCTAATTTTTTGATACTTCCTATTTTCTTTATTTTTATGCTAAATATAAGGTTCTATTTTCCCGATCTTGTTTCTCTTTTCTGATTTCTTTTATGTAATGGTAAGTTGCGGCTCCTATTGTAGGTATTTGTAAATCTATCTGTTTAATTCGCTCGTGTATAGAGGTTATCTCTTGATTTGTGAGTATATCTGAATATAGTCTAATTTGTTCTAAATGTAGTTGTTTTTGTTCTATTAAGTAGTTGTAGATGTCTGAATAATTTTGTCTTATTTTTAATAGATACCAATGATATTCTTGATCAATTATAATCTATTTTTCGTAGGGTTTGAACTTTTTCTTGTATATTCTAGAGGGCATGTATTTTATTTTAAGTTTTGTTCTTTTTATCCTAAATGGAAAGTCAGGTTACTAATATACTTCCTCTGAACTCCTATGCGGCTATTTGCCTGTTGGATATTACTATCTATGCTATATAATTCCTACTTTAGTGCACTTAATAATTCTGAATTTACTAATTTTTGTCTATTTGACGAATATACACCTCCTTGATTACAAAGTCTGTCTGCTAAGTCTCTTGTTTCTAGTACTTGTAGATATAATGGGAAATAAATGAATCAAATTAATGAAACCTTTAAAAATAAATTCCGAAGAATATGCAGGTAGAGAATGGAATTTAGAAAAATTCTGTAAAAAGGAAGTTTTAAGACCAAATGGCCACCTCACATACACTAATAATAAAGGAGAAACATCAATAAGATTCACTGATTACAAATATACTGATCAAATATAATTGGGAGTCTAGACAATATTCAAATATAATAGATTTTCCAAGTTATAAATCCATTTTCATTTTGCAAGTGGAGTTTCTTTCTTTTCTAAGTTATGATGATCTAAAATATATTTAGTAATATTGACACGTGTGAACAAAGTCTCACAATAATAGTTGAAAAGATTGAGAACCTACATATATAATGCATAAGATCTCTGAAGGATGCGTGACATTTTGAAGAAAATCGTACGAACAATATCACACCTTATTTCAAGTACTTCTGGGCTGATTTAGCCCCAATAAGTAGTATTCACAACAAAAGGGACTAAAAGAACACAACTCATTTCAAGAATAACCACTCATCTCATAAATTCTTACAACATTGCAAGCTGCTGTTAAATGACAATAATTAATACATAGAAAGAAGATACATTTAAAGAAGAACAAGGGCAGATGAAAATAATTTATCAAATAATTAATAAATTGATTAAACAAAGAAAGACCCAAAAAAATAAAAGATATGAGTAATTTTTGGCACTAATTTCCACAATTATATGCTTCTCTTTTTCTCCATCCTATGCAAAGATCTTCTTCTCAACCCATTGAGTTGCCTTTCCCACACATCCTTATGAACAATTCTACTACTATTTTCTGAAGAGTCCCTCAAGCTTAGCTGATAATCATAATTTTCGCGTAAAATACGATCAGAGAGAGTCTTGTAGGCCTTTTGTAACTCAATAAATCGTCTCGTGGATTCTTCTTTGTTTGAATGATCATGGCAAACATCAGGATGATATTGAAGAGCCATGCATCTATAAGCTCTCTTTATAACATTAATCCCTACATTATTAATATTCTCGGAGCATAGAGAGAGAACTTCATAGATATTGTTGGATTTTCCACCTTGCATACATGATGTTATTTTCATTTGATGATTACTATTAGTCTTCCATTTGTTCTTTGTGAGTTTTGGAATAATTTTGTTCATGTTCAATGAAATAGTGATCTCCATTGTCATGAATGTATGTGAGGAATATTAATGTTTGACAAAGAAAAATGAAATAGTAGAAACATATATATAGTGTGGGTATACATATATATGTATGTATGTATAAACATGATTAAATATTAATTTGTATGACTAATTACACTATGCTGGTGATTTAATTCTTAATGAAATTAAAAGATTTCTTGTTAAGACGCGGTTTTATATATGTATGTTGAATGTTAATTTGGCGTGAAGTTATCGTCTTCTCATTCATGTTGGTTTTCTCTTCATTGGTTATTCTGTGTGTCACTATATAATATATATATATACACTAATTTGTAATATATCGGCTTATTCTTACTTCTTCACTATTTTAAAAATAGATTCTTAATTTTACTTGTCATTTACTTCCTCTGTCCCTAATTACTTATCCACTTTTCCTTTTATAGTTGTCCCTAATTATTTGTCCATTTTGACAAATCAAGAAAGGACAATATAAATTTACCTATTATACCCTCAATTAATTACTTTGAAAAAGGCAGAATTTCTTCAAAATCTTAAATTTTTAATCCATCCACTTCATAATTAATAGGAGTAAAATGGTAAACTCACTATGTCAATAATTATTTTCTTAATAGGTGTGTCAATTCAAAAGTGGACAAGTAATTAGGGACAGAAGGAGTATAATATATCAACAAAAGATAGTTATTTTTTTCTATATTTTATCATTAGCATTAATTACTCATTTTCCAAAATTTAATACCAAACATCAATTAATAAATATAGTATAATAAAATAATCATATCAGTCATTATTTTCTTCATTTGTATGATTCATATGTGATAATAAGTAAAAATAAATGGGAGAGTATGTTTTGGATAGTTAGTTGCAATTTCAACGATAATTATTATAAAAATTGAAGAAAAATCTAATTCAAATTGGTACATTTTAATAAATCCAAACTATGTTGCGACACAAAAACCAACCATTAAAAGATTATAACAAACCTCCATCGCATATATAACTGTCATTTTAATTTTCATGATTCATTAAAATAATAATAAATATAAAATATAATTTATTAATTTATTTTTATTTAATAAAACAAAATTATTTCCTCCTATAATACGGTGCTAACTTATTATTATTATTATTATTATTAAAATTATAATTGAGAATAATTATCAATTATTTTGAGTTGAAATGACAGTTAATTTGGGACAGAAGAAATTTTCTATTTTGTTTAGCTAAGTGCTTAAATACATTGAGAAGCTCCAACAGACATGTTGAAATCGATTCAAAATACGTTCACACATTTTCTCCATTAATGACATTTACTCTTATTTTTTTAATGACACTCTCGTACGCATGACTTTTGTACAATGGTTAGAAAATTGATCGTTAAGCCTAGATAAACTATTTATTAGACATACATCCCTACTATATATACTAATTTTATCTTTATTTTTAAACAATTACATATATTACCACTTTTAATATTTTATATCATATATTATTGTAGATACAATAAATACTCATATTAAAACTAGGATTGATTAATTATCTTTACATTTAAACTGCAAAATTAGTATTTTAATTAAAAACAAATATCTTTCTCTCAAAGAGTATGAGTTATGGTAAAACTCTAGCTCTTCCTCTTCCCTTGATCAATCGAAATTTACTGAGAAGAAATACTCCATTAAAATGGATGTTCAACATCTTGTCAACACACATCAAATTCTTAGCCTTTGATTTTCTCACTATCAAATCAATCCCCCACGAATCCACCATTTTTTCTCACAAGGGGAGACACCTCTCGCGCGTAGAGACGATGGGTATCACTTTAAGCAAAGATTTCAAGCCCAATAGCTTTATCAAATTCGACATTGACGATGATATTGGTTGCACACCTTGTATACTGTAATAACTCGCAATTTGAAATAACTAGGAAGAAGCTTATAATTGGAAATAGCCATTTTTGGAAAGAATTAAAACTTTGGAAATTTGTTAAAGTTAGGAAAAGTTGAGTTTTGGTCAACTTCAAACGGCCATAACTCCTAGCTTAGGATTAGTTAGGTGTAGTTACAGATATGATTGGGAAGCCCTTGGAATGATCTTTCCAACGCCGCCAAGTTTGCGCGATTTCGATATCGTATGAGTGAGTTATGCCTTTCAGAAGTTGGGCTGTTCGAATAAGGAAAGTCTAAAACCGAATTTTTGAAGGGTAATCTAGTTTTTTCCTTACCTTATTATTCTGATTCGTTTTTAAGAGTTAATTGGGGGTAAAAATCAGATTTTATTCAGTTTAGAAAAAGGTTGAGTTCACGCTAGGGCTTGGGAGAAAAGAGAAAAGAGGAGAAAAGAGAAGGAAGTTCAAGATTCGTCAAGAATTGCTTGTGGATTTCGTTAGGGGTGATCCCTACAAGGTATGTGAGATCACATAGTGTTGAGTTAGTTCACCCACACGCCAATCTTGTTTCAATTCAGCGAATTTAGGTTATTTGAATGCAAAGAAAGTGAGTTCTTGAAGAACATTGTTGAAAATTCGTTGAGTTCTTGATGCTTGTGTTGTTGAAGTCTCTTGGTTGATTTTGATTCGTGTTTCCTGGTGAATTTTTGAGTTAAATCTGTTGTATGTTGAGGGTACTATGATCCTAAGTGTTTGGGGGAAAAGAACCATTAAAGTTTAGTGGGTTTAGAGTTGAAAAACGGAGAAGAAAAATCGTCAAAAACCTGAGGAAAGAATTGGGGCGTCGCGCGAGCCAGCGCCCCCCAAAAGGGGCTCTGAAGTTCACCTCTTGGGGAGACGCGCAAGCCAGCGCGCCCCAGCAGGTCCTCTGAAGTTTGAGGGCTGGCGCCCCGCGCCTCTCAGAGCGCCAGGGACGCCAGTTCTCCCCATTCGTTCCCCACCTTTTCGTACTTGTTCCTTAGCAATGTACCTATGTTTCTAAGTTGATTTCAACACTCTAAGGTACATCTAAACATCATGAAATCATCCAAAAACATGAGATCATGAACCTTGAATCCATAATTCAATTCAAGGAAAGTTAGGATCAAAGTCAAAGAAGTTAAGAGTCAAGTCTAGAAGTTAAGGAGTAAGTCAAAGCAAAGTTTCTTAAAGTTCTCAAGAGTCTTTAACAATGTTTTAATTTATTTTAAGACTCAAGTTTTCAAGTTAAGCAAAGAGTAAAGAGTCGAAGTTCATTTCTTCAAAAGTATATGGGGACTAAGTATTCCCAAAGAGATTTAAAATATTTTCACATTTAAGTAAGAACGAAAACTGAGATTTTTAAAGAGTCTTCGGGCTAGTTTTCAGCAAAGAGAAATAGCTTTCTAAATGAAGCAAGCAGGGAAACTGAGATTTCCAAGATAGCCTTTGAGCTAAGTTTTTGAGCACTAATCTCAAATCACAGAAGAAATATGTTTTTAAACATAAAGAACTAAGTATATTTTTGGGAGTAGTATTGAGCACTGATATGGGGATGCGAGTTCGTATTAACTCAAGTCTCCATAAACCATGTAGCCATCATGGGTAGAAAATGGTCATACTTTTTAGATGAATCCTTTTCACAATAGACTAGTGGATCCACTTAGTAAAGTTAGCTTCATATATCACGGCAAGGTATAGGATAGGCCTCGGCAGCGCGAGGTAAAGCGCTGTATCATCACTATAGTTCTTAAGTGATGGTTGTCGGTTAGAGAAACTCCCACAGTAGTAGTAGTATGGTTCCTCAAGGGGTTCTGCTTAGTGTGAATGGGGGTGTGAGACTTCATTCATGCATTGCACAAGTAGACTTTGAGAGCATGGTTTGTCTGTTTATGATATTATGATTATGAATTGACAACATGTTTTAAACAATTTTCTTTTTCTTTATATTGCACTTGTTTTAAACTGCTTTATAATGAAATGAGTCCAGTTAAGTATTCATGAGTTGAGAAGAGCCAAGGTAAGTGTTTCTTTCAGAATCCTTTCAAGCCTATATCTGTTTTAGCATTCCAACTCGCATACTCGTACATTCAATGTACTGATGCCAGTTGGCCTGCATCGTATTATGATGCAGATGCAGGTAACTAGGATCGGCATCCAGCGCATCTTTGATCCAATGAGCAGTTCAGAGTCTGTTGGTGAGCCTCCTTGCATTCCGGAGGACTCTTTTATTCGTTTTCTAGTTTAGTTCATTAGGATGTTGTGGGGTTTGTCCCAACATCCATCTCAGTTGTTTAGAGGCTTCATAGACAGTTAGTAGTTTCAGTTGTCTTTACATTATCATTCAGATGTTGTTTAAAAACTGAGTTGCCACTTTGTCTAAACTATCATTTCTCAAGTTATGCATGAGTTATATTTTCTTATGTTTAAGTCTTCCGCTGAGTTAAGTAAGTCAGGCCAAGGGTTCGCTTGAGGCCAGCAATGATCTTCGAGTGACAGTCCCGCCCATGGTGTAGGCTCGGGGTGTGACATATACTATGGATCAACCAAGAAACTTCGGGTCACTTCTCCCGTTGGATCTAGGCGCAGTGAGCAACACCGATGAATCAAAAGGTGAAGCAAAAACCACCGCAGTGAGATGCCCTTACCAGCCACAAACATAATCAGAAAGTTTCAATAAGTGGAGATTTACGCATGTGTTTGACACATTATTGATGTATCTGATATATTATTGAGATACGATTATATGTATCTAATTTTTATCAGTATATCTTATTAAGTGTGTATGTATCTAATGAATATATTAGAGATTTACGTATTATTGGAAAGTGTATCTTATTAAGTGTGTATGTATCTAATGAATATATTGGAGATTTATGTATTATTGGAAATTTACGCATGCATTTGACACAATTTGTTATATCATGTATCCGAGTCTCATCACATGTATGGTGTCCTATCATGTATCTTAATATTATCATATATATATTTGTCATGTTATTACAATGTATCTAACTATTTTCGTATTTATCTGAGGTATCTAACTATTTTCGTATTTATATGAGATACATGTGTTTAGGTATAACGTATGAAATTGATACTTGATACATCAAATTATACATATAAAAGATACATGAAATAATATTATTTCAAAAAAAAACAAATGAAATTAATTAAACATAGATACACTCCTTGATTTCCGTCTTATATTAAGGAATTTAATTAATTAAATTTTTAGAATTAATTGTTTATGTATTTTAAAAATCCTCAATTACTCCTCTAATTAAGGAAATCCATTACAATCAATTAATTTAAATAAATATGTATCTCAATTTTAAAATTCGGCAGATACATGTATCTTGTGGATTGAGATTCATGTATCCTAAGCACGAAATATGGTAGATAAAGTAATATTTGAAACTATCGTAAATCTTAGTGATTAGGACCTAAACTAGTGAGATTTAATTATGTAGTTTGCCCGACTTACCAATATCGGCTTCTTTCATCATGAATAACAGTTCAATTAACTTATTCGACTAATTAGATTTTATGAATGTGTATTGCACTTTATTTTTTGTCTATGGTAATAAAAATGTTAGACTAAATTATTTGTAATCATAAATCATTTGTTTTATGAGGTACAAAAGTATTGTTTATTCAAATCAGTACTTTTTTTTAAAATATGATATTTTTGGTATATATTTATTTATTTAGTTATTCTTTTACTCATTTTAAAAAATATTTCACCATAAAAATAATCCACATTAGGGATTAAGTGCGCGTTTGTTTAATCTATTGTCATTATAAATATAAAAGTATTGACAAAATTATTTTAACAAGTCTGCACATTAAATTTATAAGTACAACATTAATTTAGATGCAGAGAAGGTAAGAATGGGCCGATTTGGACACGTGTATTGATGAAAATATGTCGCAAAGTTATTCGAGTTCAAAGGTTTTCTTGCTTTCCCTGAGGGGAACAGAATGGCAGAAGCGACCAGCTTTTCATACTAATTATTACCTTACACTGCCATTTTTCCAATATTATTGAATAGCATGGCTTGGGGCTAAGATAACTGAAGTGGGAGAGCCTTAAGTTAACTAATACCAAATAAACAAAAACATCCTCTTTTTGCAGGATATCAAGCCCTTCAATCTTTAACATGATCCAAATATCTTTCCACATAATGGTAATCAATAAATGATCACTTTCTAATAATTGATTCGTATTGCGATTTGATGATTTTTAATTTCCTTTTAACATATAATGTAATAACTTTGGATTATATTTGTATTTATGTATAGACTCTTATTGCAACAATTGAAGAAATCAACTAAATATTTCATTAGTACTCAAATCTTTTTTAAGTAAAGTCAGAGGATTATGATCGTTTTTAGTGATCTTATTAAATATCGAATTAATAAAGATAAAATGAAAATACAAATGTTAAAATAACAGTTGCATGAGGTCTTCAAAATGGTTTTTATACGGTGGTTCAATGATGATATGATTAGTTTTCATATTTACCCCATTCCAAGCATTCCATTCTAAAAAATAATTTTCTTAGACACATTAATCAACCAAGGTTAACATTAAAAGTAGAGTAACTGATCATTTTTCATACTTGTTATTTATAATGTAGTATTTCTTGAGAGACATAAAGCATTAACAATTGAAGAACCCCTCAAGCTTAGCTGATAATCATAATTTTCGCGTAAAATTGGATCAGAGAGAGTCTCATAAGCCTTTTGCAACTCAATAAATCGTTTTGTGGATTCTTCTTTGTTTGAATGATCATCACAAACATCGGGATGATATTGAAGAGCCATGCATCTATAAGCTCTCTTTTTATCATTAGTCCTTACGTTATTAATATTCTCAGAGCGTAGCGAGAGAACTTCATAGAAATTGTTGGATTTTCCACTTTGCATACATGATGTTATTTTCATTTGATGACTACTATTAATCTTCCATTTGTTCTCTTCATTTATTATTCTGTGTATATAATATTACTTATTATAATAATAAGTTCGATTTGTTATTTTAAGTAGTAAAAGTTTTAACTTTTCACCAAGGGAGAGTCCAGACTTTGTCAATGTCAATTCCCATTTTCGTGAAAGAAAGCACAGTCATATAATGGACCAATCAATATTTACAATAACTCCTACTATAATATGCAACTTTTCTCCACCTCTAAAATCAAAATGTATAGTATATGGTACACGAAATTATTTATTGGCTACAATAATGACTAGCTACTGCTTCGAATATTGTGGAATAAAACATCTCAATCACACCACAGGAAAAAAAAAACCTAAACTTAGGAAAGAGCATAACCTTTGTAATGACCCGGATTGTCAATTTTAGAAATTTTCATAAAATTACAGTTTTACCCCTCTCAATAGTTGACTCGAGTAATTTTTTATTACTCGGTGAAGTTGATTTGAAAATTTTGAATTATTCGATAACTATGGTTATTTAATTGATGAGTATATGTTAAATAATTTATTTATTTAGTTGGTGGTTAATGGACCAATGTCATAATTCATTTAAGGAAAAATTACTTAGATTGATACCTTTTAATAAATATTTACTGATTTTAGCAATACTTTTTATTTATTACCATTTATAACAATACTATTTTAAAACTGCAATATGTATTAAAAGTGAATTATGTATGCAATATATATGTATTATAACTGTTTTTAAAAATATATTATGCTTGTTTGGTAAGAAATTGACACATTGTATTATAAATGTATTAAAATGTGCGATAAATGTATTATCCATCAATAAAACTTGTATTAAATGTGAATAATAAATTGTTCTTTCTAATATGTATTAAAACTGTATTATAAATGTATTAAAAGTGATCAAGTGAAAAAAAATATTATTGCTATAAATGGTAAATATTTTTTTATTATAGTATATTTATGTAAGTTTTCCTTTATTTAATACCCTATACTATTTGACCTATATTAAAATAAATTATTAGGGTTAAACAATTATATACAAAATTACTTAAGAAGCGAGAGGAGTATAGCGAGAAAAATATTTGTGCGGCACTGACAAGGAAAACGACCTCCCGGTAAGCAAATCTTCATGATTTATTTATGCCTGCTTATCTTATTGCCACATATATACAATGTTACTGATTTTGTATTAAATGAGATTGGATGAAGTTTTAAAGTTGACATGTTAATGTGGTTTTAGTGGAATTAGTGGGAATTATAGTGTATTCTTCAATAAAGTGATTAGAGCCGTCAAAATGTGCTTAGCCCATGGGGCCGGCTCAATCCTACCCGTTATTGGGGTAGGATTGGAATAAAAATTTTCAAGCCCATTTTAAACTAGGGCTTATAAGCCCGATCCATATAAGCCCTTGGCCCTTGAGGCTTAATTAGGGTTGGGCTGGGGTCGGCCCATGAGCCAAAACTTTTTATTTAAGAATAATTTACAATAATCTCACTAGTATATAATCTAATTATTTAAATACACGCTATGTTGTAATATTATAAATCTCGTACCCAGATAGTATCTCGAAATATATGGACTCAAAATTGAGTTAATTTGTTCTAGATACACTCTATCCAAGTATATTCACATGTATCTAGGATACATATACAATTCTCGCGCCCTCGCCTCCCTCCTTTCTTGCTTGTCACTCTCTTATCTCACTCACATATCCAGTATACGAGATACCTGCTAATTACACTAGATTTTTGTTAGTGTTATTGAAACATCATTCTTTGTCATATTTGATTTGAAAATCTTCTCATTTTTTTGATGTTATAGAATTATAAGTTTGAAAAGAAAAATAAAATTAAAAAGAAAAATAAAAGGGCTAGCATGTCCCAGCCCTCGGCCCTTCTAGGGTTGGGTTGGGTTGAGCTTTTTCAGGCCCTACCAAATGAAGGGCCGGCCTGCCCTAGCCCTTCAAATTCCTTGACCCTCGAGGCTTGGGCCCGGTGGGGCTGGGCCAACCCTTTTTGACAGCTCTAAAAGTGATGATAGAAGTCATATTAGTATTATATTGTGGGTTTGAAAGAGATTAAAATGTTTGGGTTGTGAAAGAAAGGATAATATATTATATTTTTTTTTCAGATTTCAATAACAGTGTGGTCTCTTTTGGACCAATTTTTGGTGGCGAATTGGCATAATAATTGGCCAAGTAATTGATAGCCAATAATGGCATAATGATGATCTAATACTTGGGAAGTATTAGATCGAAATATACATAGTAAGGTTCTGTCGGATGTTCGTTCAAGTTTTAACATATTGAGTCAAGTAATTAAATATTGGAGGTATTGTATTATAAAAAATAAAATAAAATTCATTAAAGTGATATTATGTTGAGGAATTAAGACTTGATCCTAGGCTTGAAATTTAAGAAAAATTAGAGTTGAAATATTAATCGGCATCACGATTAGAAACTTGATTATAGATTTGGGTGAGTTTTTGGGTCTAGGCTAAACCTATAGTAAAATGGGTGTTGTTAGTTTTGAATTGTGATTATGTACTTGAATAGATTGCATTGATTTGGAAGCTCAACGAAAGGGGAAGGCTCAAGTCCCGAAGTGAATTGTCGATTGTTTAAGGCAAGTGAATTTCTAAACCCTTGTTAAGTGTATGAAATTAGTGTATTTCCTTGTGGTATGCATTGGGGAGTAATGAGACTTGGTGATGGGTTGACTTGTCCATGTTGAATAATTCTAACGATGAAAATGGGGTAATAAAAGACAATGTGATTAATTGTTGTTGTGTGATATGTGTTGAGAATGATTTTGAAAGGCTTATTGATTCATTGTTGGTGTTGTATCACGATTGTGTTGTTGTGAATTGTGCAATGTTATGAAAATGGTCATCTCCTCATTATTGTGAACATGTCATTTGCATTGTTTTGATACATGATTGTGACGAGTGTTATGTGAATTGAGAAAGAATAAGAAATTAAAGATGATGTACCATTTTGAGGAACGTATCGCGCGCCGCGATGAATACTATATTTCGAGGGACGTGTCGCTCCCCGCGATGGATATTATATATCGAGGGACATATCGCGCGCTGCGATGGATACTATTATCAAGGGACGTGTCATGCGCCGCGATGGATGCATGTACATATATGTCCTTCATGGGTCCCGGACTGAGAGAGAACGGGTGTGTACCGTTAGGTCTGACATGCATCACTATACTTGACATTGCATCTCATTGCATTGCAGATCTTTATCATTGGTGAACTTGATCTTGTGTGTTGGTGAACTTGATCTTGTGTTTTGCTGATTTGTGAGTGCCTTTTTGTGGAACTTGTTATTGATGAATTATTGAGGTTGTTGTTGAGGATATGTAATTGTTAGAGTGTTGATGTTGAGCTGTGTACTATGTAAATTGTGAACTGTTAGGTTGGGTTGATTTTTATGCAGGTTGTAGTTGTGGAGGTTCAGTTGGGGTGGTAGGAGTACTCGTATTCTATTTTCTTAGCTTGTGTTTAGAAGTTTACTTGCTGAGTACCGTGTGGTTTGGTACTCACCCCTTGCTTCTACAATTTTTGTAGGTTACGAGCCTGGATTTTTGTGATACTTTCCATTCTCTTCTTTCTGAGGCTTCTTGGAGATTTGTGAGGTAGTTATTTGTCATCTCAGCGGACCTTCTTACTCCTATTTATGATCTTGTTCTATTCTAAAAGCAATGTCATTTGAGACTTTTATTTTTCTTTTGAATCAATTGTAATACTTTAGAGGCTTGTACACGTGACAACCAGATTTTGGGGTTTTTATTAAGTTGACTTAGTTATCCGCACTTATGATATTTTGAGGTTTCAATTTTTCTTACTTCCGCATTTTTGTGATATTTGGGTTTTAAGATGACTTGTCTTGCTGGGATAAGACGAGTGTCATCACGTCCAATTTTGAGTCGTGACAACCTTATTTGTTATCTCTTTCAAAAGCAAAACTAGGATTTTGATTTTATGAGTTTGAATGTTATAGTGACGATTTTAAGTGATAATAATTTGATTTTGAATTTTATATTTGTACATATTTATTGAATTTATTAACACAAATACACTATTTAATATAATTAAAATTTGTTGAGTTCAATTGAATCCGCATGCAGATTACTGACTCCGCCTCTAATCCCTTATCAGAAACTAGAATCTTCTCAGCTTTATTTTCTTGGGGGGGGGGGGGGGGGAGGTCCTAC